>CAUYUJ010007025.1:0-39400 GCA_963575745.1 Prorocentrum cordatum
GGAGGAGGAGGAGGAGGAGGAGGAGGAGGAGGAGGAGTGAACGTTCGCTAGAACAGCCGGTTTTCTCACCTCTCGCAGCCTCTCCTCTGCTCGTCCCTCCTCTCTCCGTGCTCTCTGCTCTAGGCCTCTAGCGAGGCCAGTGCTTCTTGTTGGGGTGGGCGGGCGGGGCCATTGCTCGCCGGCCCAGCCTGCCGCTCGGCCGGGCATTCCGAGGAGTGCTTGGTAGTGGCTGGGCCAGGACCCCCCTCCACTGCGGGCGGCGACCAGAGGGGTCCCGCGGCCCGCGGCGGTCGCCTCGGCAAGGCGCCCGCGGCCCGAGGGAAGAAAAGGCCGAGGGGAGGTCTCGGCAATGCGGCATGCCTCCCTCGAGCGCATCATCTCCACTGCGTTGGTGGCCACGCTCGGGTGGCTAGACGCTTCCCTGGGCGTGGGGCTGTCGGCCGCCTTCTCGGCTTCCGCCAGCTACGCGCCGTGGCCGAGCGAGGGCCGTGCGCGGGAGGGGCCAGGCGCCACGAGCGACGTTGGCGGGGAGGAGGCGCACGAGAGTCGCACTCACTTCGAGGCGCATTTCTGCTACGGTGCAAGCTGCGCAGGAGCGCGCCGCGGAAGGCCAGCCAGCCGACCCCGTGCTGCCCGCGGGGACGGAGCAGCGAGAGGAGGCGGCGGCGCCGCGGCCCGAGTCGCCCCCGACCACGAGCTCGCCGCCAGCCATGGCCGGCTCGGGTGTGCGCGCTGCCAGCTGCGGGGGGTGCGACTGCCTCGCGTGCTACTGCGAAGACGGTGCGGCGCAGCGCGCGGAGCCAGCGGCGCCCGGATCGCTGCCAGAGGAGAGGACGACGCCTAGGGAGCCGGAGCGACCTCAGGCGGGCGAGCAGCAGCCGCCCGCGCCACTGCGGCGTCGATCGGTTGGCAACGCCACGCGCGCTCAGCCCGCGTCGGCGCCACCGCCGCCGCCAGAGGAGCCGCCGGCCGGAGGAGGTGAGGGCGTGGTCGCAGAGGAGGCGCCTCCACCCTCAGACCGCCCCTCCGACGCCGTCCCAGGCGCGGGCAACGCCGAGCCAGGCGGGCTCGCCTGGGCCAACGCATGGTTCGAGGCAGCGCTCAAGTGGCTGGGCGAGAAGGTCGGTCACGCGCTGGGTGCTATGCCCCACCAGGTGGTGGCCTTCCTCATGGGCATGGTGAGCGTTTTGGGCGAGTGCATCTGTGGCCGCTATTGGGCACGGCATCAATGGCTCGCCCTGAGTGTAACGGCAGCGGGAGTGATCGCCATCCTCGGTTCCATGATCAGCCTCATCTCGTGGGTCTTGCGCGCGGCTTGGACGTGCTGCGCGTTCGTCTTCGCGACCGCGCACGGCTTCGTCAAGGGGGGCAAGACGGGCCACGACGTGCAGGTCGCCCTGGGCGGCAAGCCTGGCGAGGAGGAGGAGGAGGAGGAGGAGGAGGAGGAGGAGGAGGAGGAGGAGGAAAAGGATGAGGCGGAGGCGGAGGCGGAGGCGGAGGCGGAAGCGGAGGCGGATAGGAGGAGGAGGAGTGAGGTGGAGGTGTGAGGAGGAGGAGGAGGAGGAGGAGGAGGAGGAGGAGGAAGAGGAGGAAAAGGAGGATGAGGAGGAGGACGTGGAGGACCTCCCTTCTACCTTGTTCTACTTATGGCACTGGTGGTGGAGAGCGCTGGCAGAGCGTGCCCTGGAGGCCGCGCCTCGCCGCGCCCACTAGGCTGCACGCGAGCGGGGACCCCGTGTGGCCGCAGCCTTTCTGCGAGGAGGGGGGGGGGAAGGCGGCCGTGAGTCGAACGGGTGGCGCATCTGTCGATCTCGGTGGCCCTTGGTCTAGGCCCCCCTGGGGGCGCGAAGATCATGGCGCTTCGCGCGTCGCGGTCTGGACCGCGGGGCTGCCCCCCCGCAGGGCGGCGGCGCGATGGCGTTCGCGCGTCGCGGTCGGGGCCGTGGAGCAGCCCACCTTGCGGCGGCAGCGCGGCGCCGCGAAGATACTCCAGATTTCGTAATAAAAGGAGGGGGGTCTCATTTCGGGGGGGGTCTCTTCCAGGCTATCTTGGAGGGCCTGGGGGGGTCTGGGGACGATGTTTTGGAGGGTTCTCCCACGGGGGAAGTCTGAAATGGCTTGTCTTGGAGGGTCCAGACCCCCTCCATTTTATTACGAAATCTGGAGTAACCGTTTGCGTAGGGCACGCGATGCGCGAAGTCGGGTGGCCCAGCTGGTAGAGCGCGCGCCCGCGCCATCAGTCGGAGCTCGGCGACGGCAGGTCCGCAGCGGCGGTGCTGGCGCCCCCGCGAGGGCGGCCTGGGCCCCGGACGGATCTGCGCGCGTCGTCCCGCCGTGGGTGTCGAGGAGGAGGAGGAGGAGGAGGAGGAGGAGGAGGAGGAGGAGGAGGAGGAGGAGGAGGAGGGCTCGCCTGGAGGGCGAGCTGGGTGCACGCGCGGCCAGCCTGGGCGAGGGCTGACCCCACAGGGGCGCGGCCGAGTGCTTTCAGACCCGCGCGCGGTGGTCGGCGTCTCGGCGCAGCGGGCGGGCCGATGTTGGCCAGATCTGGGGCCCCGTCGGGTCCCCATCGCCTCGTGTGCTCCGCTTTCGCCTCTTCGGCCAGGAGCCGGCGTGGCGAGTGCATGCCCGCGCGGTGGCCAGATTTTTTCCCACCGCTCGGTCCTTCCATGGCGGGGCACGCCGGGCTTCCGCATGCTTATCCAGCGCGTGGCCTCCAGGCGTTCCGCACGTGAACCCGTGTGTGTGTGTGTGTGTGTGTGTGTGTGTGTGTGTGTGTGTGTGTGTGTGGGTGTGCGTGTGTGTCTGTGTGTGTATGTGTGTGTCTGTGTGTATGTGTGTGTGTGTGTATGTGTGTGTGTGTGTGTGTGCGTGTGCGTGCGTGCGTGCGTGCGTGCGTGCGTGCGTGCGTGCGTGCGTGCGTGCGTGTGTGTGTGTGTGTGTGTCTGTGTGTGTGCCTCTCCAGCTTCTTGGTATGTACCAGGAAGCCGCGCAGAGAAGCTCACACCAAAAAGCCAAGAGGCCACGACAACTTCGGCGATGAAGACGACGGTCACAGTGATGACGGAGCGATGTCGACGGAGCGACGTCGACGTCGGCGGCTATACAGAGACGGCAACTGCGGCGACTTTGGGCTGGAGAGGCCCAAATGGAGGGGGGGTACCTTCTGGGGGTTGGAGGGGAAAAGGGTGGAGCGTGTGCTGGAGGTGGGGGGGTCGAATTCATGCAGCTGTTTGTTTACTTTGTGATTGCTTTGCCGCGCCACCTCTCGTCCTACCGGGCCTCGTACTCGGCGGGCGTGCCTCTGGCTCCTCTGCCCTCTGCGCCGGTGGCTGCCGCCGGCGCCTCTGCCCGCCTGCGCTTCCTGCTGCGCTGCCCGCCCTCGAGCCCCCCCCCCTGCCGCCACGCCAGCTCCCGCGACCCGCCTGGCCGCCGCGCGTGGAGCGGACGAGGAAATGGAGGAGGACCAGGAGGGGGAGGAGCACGATGCGGTGGAGGAGGAGGAGTAGGAGTAGGAGTAGGAAGAGAAGGAGGGAGAGGAGGATGAGAAAGAGGAGGAGAAACAGGAGGAGGACGGGGAGGAGGAGGAGGAGGAGGACGAGGAGGAGGACGAGGAGGAGGAGGTGGCCTTCGTGCGCGCGACCCGCCACAGAAGCGAGAAAACTGCGAGCCACGGCAGGGGGCGCCACGAGGGGGGCGGGCGGGAGGGGCGGGCAGGCTCGATTTCCAGTGGGGGGGGGGGGGCGGGAAACATCGAAAAAACACAGTGGAACCCGAACCACCCCAACCCGAAATTCGGGTCTTCGGGTTGGGTTGGGGTGGTCTGGTAGGTAGTCAGCGGTCCAGTCTTGCAGTTCCGTGCTCAGGCACTCGTGGGCCTTCTGTCGGTGGATTCTCTCTCTCGGTTGGGAGCGACGCGATCGGGCAGTGAGGACGTGCCAGGCTTGTCGCCGAGGGCCTCGCGGTCTGTCCTCCCTCCAGGCGTCTGCCTGCAAAGGAGATGCCATCGTGTCGACATGCTCGGTTCGAGTGCACTTGACTGCTCGGCACCACCGAGTTGTTTCCCCTCACTCCCCACTCGGGTAACGCTTCTGATGCAGAACAGAGGGCAGGACCAGGACGGGCAGGAGGAGGAGGGGGTGGAGCAGGAAGGGGCAGACGCGCGCAGCGCGCAAGGCGTCGTCGAGAGGACCACCAGCGTCCAGAAGCGGTGCTCGGGGGGGTGCCCCCTGGAAGAACGTCGACTGTTGCGGGAGAGGGTCACGCGAAGGCGAGGGCATTGATGGACGCAGGACCACTGCACTCACATTGACGGCGTTGTTTGGCGGAGGGCGCAGATGAGTCTGTGTAGATTTAGGTCGGACATGTCCCTCTGCAGGAGGACTATTCAATCATAGCGAACAAAGTAATAATATGGTGAAGATTTTTCGTGCTATTTTGTGTTTTGTTTGAGTATGTGTTGGCTATATCTGATTTCTCTTCCAGACTCCGCCTCTAGGAGGACATGCCCGACCGAAGTGCAGGTGGGCGCGGGAAGGGGCGCGCGAGAGGACGTCGGTGGAAGGAAGGCAGTCTCCTGTTTTGGGGGGGCTGCTGAGGCGCAGTGCGCCGACAAGGGCAGCGACCGCAGCCTACGAGTTTCAATCCATGGCAACTGGTCCTGCGTCGGGAGGAGGCGGAGGAGGAGGAGGAGGAGGAGGAGGAGGAGGAGGAGGAGGAGGAGGAGGAGTAGGAGGAGGGGGAGGAGGAGGAGGAGGAGGAGGAGGAGGAGGAGGAGGAGGAGGAGGAGGAGGACCTTCATGGGCGCGAAGCTGATCTCGTTTCGCACATCGCGGCTTGCGCTGGGGAGGCGCCCTTCCCCAGGACGGCCTCGTGAGGGCGCGAAGGCAGCAGCGCGACGGGTTGCGCGAATGGAGGCGACATAGATAGCGGCGGTAGTCCACATGTCAATGGCATGGCCATCTTTACTGTGAGGTCCAGTCCTCCTCTGTGTCCTCCCCCTTGTCGTCGTCGTTTGGCCCGTTCCCAGTCTGTTCGGTGTTCGTTGTCTCTTCGTGTTTCAGATAGCTGGCATTTCAGTTTTTAGCGGGTGGCTTTGGCCTAAGCTCGCGTTTACGGCTTCCAGGTTATCTTGCACCGACAGCGGGCATGCAAGCCAGGCAAGAACCGCAGAAGAAGCAGAAGGATCGACACGAAGAAAAAGCAGGCCAGGGATCTGCTTGAAAAGCACTGAACACACACGCATGTCCCCACGAGTGCGCACAAGAGGGAGAAGCGTTCCTGCCTTTCACTCGGCGCCTCGTCCGCCTTGAACCCAGCGTGCACGAAAGGCGTGCCCGACCAGCGTGCCCCACTACAGGGAGGTGCACCGAACGCCCCATCGGGCACGTCCCCGCATACCGGGCGGCCCACTTCCGGCACATCTCTTGCGCGCTTCGTGGTCCCACAGGGAGCTCCACCCGTGGGGGCGCGAAGGAGCGCGGTCTGGGCTGCCCTTCTCCAAGGGGGCCGCGCAAGGGCGCGAAGATTGTCCCGCATCGCGGGGCGCGCGGGCGCGAAGTTGGGTGATTCAGTGCTCCCCATGGTCAGTGCGCCTATACAGTCTCTCTGCAGGGTGAGATGTGTGTGTGTGTGTGCGTTGTTTGTGCCTGACTTCCTCTCCCGTCCTTCTCGTCCCCTTCTTCTCCTGTCGTCGTCGTCCCCTCCTCTCCCCGCCACCGCCATCCCCCCTCTCCCGAAGCGCGGCGCACCTGGCAGGCCTCTGGCCGCCCTTGCTGCCGGCCCGCCCCGGCCGCGGGCCGCCCCGTGAGGGGCCGACTTCTGATTGACGCCACGGCGGTGCGCCTGGCGCCCCGTGAGGGGCCGACTCTCGGATGGTTGCGGCGCGATTTGGGGGCCTCCCAGGCGGCGTCGGACGCCCAGGAGATTGCCGTATTGGAGCGTCGGGAATCCGAAAAGAGGAGAAGCCCAAAATTCACCCAAAACCTTCAGAAAATCAATGATTTGTGCCTCTTGGGGCCTTCTTGGGAGTGCTCCTGGAGGCTTTTTGCTGGGACTTGCCTGAGCGGGCCCGGCTTCCTCTCTCCCCGCCTGCGCCAGAGCCTTCCTCCCTCTTCCCCCGCGCGCCGCAGCCCAATTTGCATGTTGTGCGCCCCACTAATGCCACATCGTCGGAGCAGTAACATCTGCCCAGCTGCCGACGCTAAAGTGTGTGTATGTGTTGTGTGTGTGTGTGTCTCTTGTGTGTGCGCGTGTGTGTGTGTGTGTGCGTTTTTTTTTTTTTTTGTTTTGGGTTTTGTTTGTGTGTGTGTGCGTGTTTTTGTAGTGTTTGCGTGTGTGTGTGTGTGTGTGTAAGTGTGTGTGTGTGTGTGTGTAAGTGTGTGTAAGTGTGTGTAAGTGTGTGTGTGTGTTTGTGTCTTTGTGTGTGTATGTGTGTGTGTGTGTGTCTCGTGTGTGTGTGTCTCGTGTGTGTGTGTGTGTGTCGCGTTCCGTGCACCACACTACGCTTCTTTCGCCAACGCGGTTACTCTGCTCAGCCGCCGACGCAAAACATGTATTGTGTGTTGTTGCCCCTCGGCGTCACCTTTCTTTTTTTGGGGGTGGGGGGACTGTCCGACGCCTCGCCTCTGCTGCCTCGGGCGCGGACCTGCCCTCTGGGCGCACGGCGTCGTCCCGCGGCCTTCCTTGTGCTCCCTGCCCGCTCTTCGCCGCCCTCCCCTGGTCTGCCGCCTCACCTCGGCATGGCCGCTCCGCCCGCCCGTGCTGGCACCCGGGCCCGCTCCGCCCCGCCCTGGTCCCGCCGGGCGGCGGGGGCCTTCTGGTGCCCTGCCCGACGCCGTCCCTGGGGCGATCCGTCGGTGTCAATCGATTGCAAAAAACCCGAAGGATTGCAAAAAAACGAAGGATTGATTGCAAAAAAAGCCTTTTTTGCAATCCTTCGTTGGATTGCAAAAAAAACCGTTTTTGCAATCCTTCGTTTTTTTGCAATCCTTCGTTTTTTTTGCAATCCTTCGTCGAAGGGTTTTTTTGCAATCCTGCGTCGCTTGCCTCGCGGGCGGCTCCGGCCGTGCCCGCCTCCGGCTCCGCCCTGGACCTGCGGGGCGCCTGGGCAGCGCGGTGCCCGGCTGTCGCTCGCCGGTCTCCCCGGCCCCACAGGCGGGCCTCGCCTCGCGCGGCGTCTCGGCTCGCTCTCGCGCGCGAGTCACGCAGGATCCGCTGGGCTCTCGGCGTCGATCGCTGCCGTGTGGGTGGCTCCTCCTTGGGGTCGCACCTGGTCCCCGCGGCTCGCTGCTCTCCTCGGGCGGTGTCCGCGCTTTCGGCGTCCGGGTCATCCCTGCCTGTTTTCCTTGCGGCCCACCGCGGTTTCCCAGCCCCATGGCCGCCGCTCGCGCTCTGCCGATCGGGTCTCGCCCTCTGGGCCTCCCCCCCCTCTCGCCCCGCCCCGCCCCGCCTCTCCCCAGTCCGCTGGTCTCTCCGCGCGCTGCAGTTTTCCTGGTCCCAGCCGCCCGCCACGTGCTTTCGGCCGTGGTTCCTCGCCCGCCTGACTTTGGCGTGGCCCCGGCGGCGTCGCCTCGCCTTGCTGCTGCCCCGTCCCGCGTCCGCTGCCTGCGGCCCCCGTCCGCCCGCTGCCCCGCCTCCCCCGCTGCCGCAGCCCGTCGGGCCGGGCGAAAGGGGGGGGATTGGGAAAGAGGGTTACGAAATTTGCTGCATGCAGCTGGTTTCGGCCTCACCGAGGGGCCCATTCCTCGATACACAGCCGCCTCCGGCGCCGGGAGGCGCCGGGAAAATCAGCTACGTGAGCTGATTCTCAACCCCCCCCTTTGCTATCCCCCCCTTTCGCCCGACCCGAGCCCGCTGCCTGCCGCCCCCGGGCCACTGCCCCCCGAGGGGCCGGCCGTCTTCCCTTTTTTTTTTTTTCCTCCTGCCGACGGTGCGCGCGCGCTCGGCTCCGGCCGTGCGGGCGTCGCCGACGCGCCGGCGAGCCGCCGCGCCGCTGCGACCGAAAGTGTGTGCGTACGTGCGTGCGTGCGTGCGTGCGTGCGTGCGTGCGTGCGTGCGTGCGTGCGTGCGTGCGTGCGTGTGCGTGCGTGCGTGCGTGTGCGTGCGTGCGTGCGTGCGTGTGCGTGCGTGCGTGCGTGCGTGCGTGCGTGCTCGTGCGTGCTCGTGTGTGTGTGTGTGTGTACTCTCTCTCTCTCCCTCTTTTTTTTTTTTTTTCTCCCTCTCTCTCTCTGTTTGTGTGCGTGTCTAGCTGTGTGTAGCTGTGTGTGTGTGTGTCGTGTCGCACTTCGTGGCGGCATGAGGCCCGCGAGGCAAGGAGTTTGAGGGAACACTCAAGCTGGCAGGCAGACAGGAATGCGAGGTTGGATCGGCAAGGAGGACGCAGGGGAGTTGAAAGTTTGAGGGGGTGATTGTGAACATGATGCTGGCGAACCGTGCGTGCAGCTCTTGTGCGCCCTGAGCCTCCCTTGTTTCCGAGCTCATCGCTCCTTTGGTGGCAGCTCGCCGCGGAGGGGTGCGAGTAGTGCCTCTGTGTTTCTCGTCCTCGTCCCCGTCCTCCTGGTCGTCGTCCTCACCCTCGTGCTCGTCGTCCCCGTCTTCCTGGTCGTCGTGCTCCGTCCTCCTCATCGTCGTCCTCACCCTCGTGCTCGTCGTCGTCATCCTCGTCATCGTCGTCGTCGTCGTCGTCGTCGTCGTCGTCGTCGTCGTCGCCGCCCCTCTGGCAACAGGGCGGCGGGGGAGGCGCACGGTGACCGCGCAGCGCACCCTGCAGGAACGCCCCCCCCCCCGCGGGGCTGCTTGGCTCAGCAGGGCTCGACCGGAGCGGTGCTCCTTGGCGACCTCGTGGGCCGCTTTCGTTTTTTGAGCCTGCTCGGCAGCCAAGGCGAGACGGAGGCAGAACGGGGGACAGCTTAACCATCGGAAATCGACGATAGGGGCGAATAGCACAGGGGGGAGCAAGACATGTATCCAGGGGTGCCGATGATCTATTTTTTCGACAAGGCTCCCGGGCGAATGCGAGGTTCATGCCCGCCCCTCGGCTCCTCGCCCCTGTCGTCGCCGCCGAAACCAAAACGAGGACGCGAGACCCTGCTTGGGCGGAGCCCTGCCAGGCAAGCCGGGGCGGGCAGCCCCTGGGCGTGCCGGCGGCCCGGGCCGGGAGGCCGCGCGCCGGCCGCCCGCGCCGTGCCCCCGGCGCTCGCCGGGGGGGGCGGGGGGCCCCGGACAATCCTTTTCGCGCTGGCCTTGGGCGCTGCGTAATGGGGGGGTCATAAATGGGGGGGGCGGCGAGTGTGGTCCGAAAAGGTACCCAAACGGTACCTAAACGAGCCCCCCGCGGCTCCGGAGGGGCCCGAAAGGGGCACGAAAGGGGACCTTTTCTGACCCCCCCATTTGTGACCCCCCATTAAGCCACGCCCAATGGCCCAAGGCATCGGAGGCGGCGATGCAGTCGCGGCGCTGAGGAAGGAGCCCTTTTCGTTTGGGAGGGGCTCCGTGTTCCTTCGTTGTATTACAGTGCTCCTTGGGTTTCCCTGAGGTTCTCCATGACAATCGGAGTTTAACTTACGGGGAAAAGGGGCCTCGTTCCTTATGTAGGGTTCCTTGGGTCAACGCCCCAAGTGTAGGGGCAAATAGCCCAGGGGGGAGCAATACAGGTATCCAGGGGCGCCGATGGTACATGCCCTCGGTGAGGCTCCCGGGCGAATACGTGCAACGCCCGCCCCTGGGCTATTCGCCCCTGTCGTCGCCCCCGAAGGGAGCGCTTGTTGTCGAGCTCCGATGCGCAAGGTGGTCGGACGTCTCGTTGGTTCTCGTCGGCTCTCCAGCCTCGGGGTGCCGCCTTCCAGCGGCCGCGCCCGGCCGAGAGCCTTCCCTGGGTGTCCGGATCGTCACGGACGGCCGCCGGAAGCCCGAGATGTGGCCCCGAAGAGCGTCCTGGTCAGGGATGCGGATTCAGGCTCGTGGAATCGCGACGGGCCCGTTTGTTGGGCGCCGCGTAATGGGGGGGGTCATAAATGGGGGGGCGGCGAGGGTGGTCCGAAAAGGTACCCTAACGGTACCCAAACGAGCCCCCTGGGGCTCCGGAGGGGCCCGAAAGGGGCACGAAAGGGGACCTTTTCTGACCCCCCCATTTGTGACCCCCCCATTAAGCCACGCCCGAGCTTTCCATACGAGCTCGGCCCGTGCCGTCGCCGAGCGCGGCGGCGTCGGCCTCCTCCTTCGGGGGGGGGGGGGCGCCTCCTCCGATCCGTGGAGCTTGCGCCCGCGCGCCAGGTCCACGGATCCAAGGGCAGGAAAAACGCCCCTACCCTGGTTTGCGAGGCGCTGTGCTCTGAACCTGCTGTGGGCTGACCGGGTAAACCCTGCGTGATGTGCCGCGTCTTGGCGGCTCTAGGCTTTGGGGGTTCCCAGGAGGTTTACGGACCACGCACTTGTAATCCAGGGTAGGGTCGTTTTTTCATCCCTCAACGGATGCCTGATCCATGTCAGCTCGCACCTCGACGGGCAGCCCGGGCAAGAGGTCGTATGGGCTGCTCGCTTCGTGTCCGGGCGCCCGCCAGGGGAGAAGGGCCCCACCCCCCTACAACACGCCTTCAGCACAGGCTGTGGCGATCAAGATATTAGTAGGCTCAGCTCTGGTGGGTCTCGGGTGGGTCACGGGTGGGTCGCGGGTTGGACGACAACAAGAGCAATCATTTTGGACGTTCGTTCATGCCTGCTCTCGTGTCATTCAACATGTCTATACCAAAGCTTCGGTACCCGCTCTCTTTGTCTTCGATCGTACCCGTCATCTCATCTTTACCTGCTACGTGTAGTTGGTGCAGGCCCTAATCCAAAGGAGCAGAGGGAGAGGATGGAGGACGAGAGAGATTAGCAAGAGGGGGAGTTAGAGTAAGAAAATAATCGGCAGGACCGGACGGGCGGGTCGGGCGGGCGGACCCTAACGGATGGGTCGGGCGGGCGGGCCCAGATGGTCGGGTCGAGCGGGCGGTTCGCTTAAGCGTCAGTCCTGCACCTGAGTGTCGAGGGCGCGGCTATTCAATACATTTCCAGGACGTCCCGCGCGAGAGCACGAGTTTCATTAAATTGTGAGGAGGTTCCCAGCAGGAGCCGTTGTTCTTGTCCGGGGGCCAACAACTCAGTCTGGGGCGCAAGACGCCCCCTTGCTAAAAAAGGGTATCGTGCCTCCCGAGGGGCACCTGAATTGAAAAGCACAAGGTCCACGAAAGGAAGGTCAACAACATTTATTCTTTAGAAGAGGGAATTAAACAATGGCCGTTTTAGTAATGTTCGCTCTCATCTGCTCGAGTGTTAATCAGCCCGTTTATTCCAAAACCTCGATACCTGCCTTCTGTGTCTTCGATTGTACCCTTCTTGGGGGTATATCTTCCTCACTTGCCACGTATAGTTCGCGCAGTCCCTAAAACAGTCTGAGGCGCAAGTCGTCCCCTCGTAAACATCAGGCCCCGAACCTCGGGAGCGGAAACACAAGGTGCACCGAGGGGGATCAACAATATTTTATTGACATGGGAATTCCATAACCACCGACAACAACCAAGCATACTTTGGGCCGCGGGATCCCACTTCACCCACGCACCCATGACTTGTGTAATACATTTCGGCCCCCTCACTCTGATGCCTGGGTCTGAGCATGCTTTCGCCTGTGAGAAGTTGAATACTCTCAGCTTGTCAGCGACTTTTTTTTTCTTGCTTGCTGCCTGATTGGCTTGGTTAACTTGATCTCTGAGGCTTTCCTGAAGCAGCCTGGTCCCAACCTGCGATCGGTTGTTTTAGATGTGAGCTGCGGCGGCGGCGTGGCGATCGCGCGCGGGGGTCGGACACCCTGCGATCCAGGGGACTTCGCCGTTGCTGCTAGAGATGGAGGTGTCGGGGTTCGTGACCGCATCGGTGTCTCGGTCGCAATGACTGGCGTCCCGTGCCTCGGGGCGACTGCAGCGCCACCATCTTTCCACCGAGCCCATTTTTGCCGGGGGGGCCTCGCCCTGCTGCCGCAGCTCGATGCGTCCATCCTCGCGCAGGCAGCAGAGGGATCGGGCCCAGGAGGGGTACCGCTGTCATCCCCTGGAGGTCCACCATTCGCGTGAGCCCCGGCAGTGGTGGACCGCCTCCGATTTGGAAGGTCATCGTCTGTCAAACCCTCCTGACTTTGAGTAGCACTTCTCATCATGTTCCTGCTCCTCTCCCTTCTCATCCGCATTCTTCTCGTCCTTCTCATCATCTTTGTCCTGCTCCTGGTCATGGTCCCGGTCCTGCTGCTGATGCGGCACTGCCTCTCTCTGGTCGTGCCCTCCTCGTTCCTGACCCACCTCCTCTGCCAGCTCCCCCCGCCTCCTCTTCCTCCCTTCCTCGTTCTCCTCGCCCTCACCCTGCTCCTCTCTTCCCTGAGGCGCCCTGCTGCTTCCCCCGGCGTCCTTGCATCACGCCCGCGTCGCAACCTTCTCAGCTTCCGTTTTTATGTTGAATGCTCAAGGCACGGGCTGGGCTCCCCAGCGGAGCGCGCACGACTTTGGCGTTTGCTCCGCGTCGCTCCGCTGGGTGGGAGCCGTGTGCTTTCGGAGCCACGCGGGGTCCCCGATTCCCAGGGCCACTGCGCCCTCCAGAGGCGGAGTCGGCCTGCGAGTGTTCTTTCTGGCATGCCCGTCGCGGCTCCGATGGGGGGGTCCGAGGCTGGAACTCATACATGACCACCGCTTGGAGGGCCAGTTTCGGGGATCTCGGCAGGCGCTGGACATGGGCATATTTTTGGCCCCCGGGGGGCCGAAATGTATCCATATCCACCGCCCGCTGGGGCACCAGGACATCGGTTCCCAGGCGGTGGATGGATAAATCCCCGCCTCGCAGGGGGAGGGCCCAGCCAGCACGCCTTCGCAGAGCCGCTCCTTCGTGCTCTCTTCCCTCTTCCCCGAGGCCCCCGGCTGCTCGTGCTCGCTCGCGCGCCAGGGCCAGGAGCTGCTCGACTCCGCGGCCCTGTCCCTCGTGGCCGGAGCAGGCTCGCTTCGTGGCCGCTGCCGTGCCGGGGCAAGGGCCTCGTCGAACGGGGCTCGGACGACGAGAGGGAGGACACGCGGCCCCCGAACTTTCACAAGCATATTCCCGAGGGTCTTCCCCACTCCTCCGCATGAGGAGGACGACGGCGAAGACGACGATCGGGGAAGAAGGGAGGAGGAGGAGGAGGAGGAAGACGAGGAGGAGGAGGAGGATTGGATTGGATTGGATTGGATTGGATTGGATTGGATTGGATCTATCGCGAAGCGAATCACACTTGACGCTGACCTTCTCCGAGCCCGGCGAAAAGGAAGGACTCGACGACGAACTCTGGATATGCCAGCGCTGAGAGAAACAGATCGAAGGGCATGACCATAAGACCTGACGGCTGAAGCTTACGGAACACGTGGATGCCGTAAATGAGTACCTCCAACAAGCCACATCCCAGAATAAACCAGATACAGCAACGTTGTTCACTCCCTCAGCCCATGCTGATACCGAAAAACTCCGCCCGCCTCGCCACACAGAGCGTATGACCCACATCGCGAGTCGAGGTGACAAAGAGCCACACAGCTGCGCCGACATGCAAACCACAACACTTGAATAACGAGATGCGCAGAATACCCCTTGCTAGGGAAAAAACATTTGCCCAAGCACAACCATCCATTGAAGTACACCCAGGTGGGAGGCGTTGGGTCAGTGCACGTGGGCTCCCACTGTCCCTGCCGCCTGGGATGGATGTCGAAGAGACCGAGCAGGAACGTAAGAGCCAGACGAATATGCCCAGCATGCTGAAAGACACCACTGCGCAGCAACTCCCACGTGACGAACCGGCTGTAGGTACTCCGCCCCGCCCCGCAGTCAAAAATAGCTTGCAGAGCGAGGGCGCGAACTGGTACACCCAGGCGGGAGGCGTTGGGTCAGTGCGCAAAGGCTCCCACTGTCCCTGCCGCCTGGGATGGATGCCGAAGAACACGTGCAGGAATGAAACCCAGAAGAATATGCGCAGCAAAACATAAGATAAGGCTGTGCGGCTGCTCCCAGAAAGAAACACACCATACACCGATCGAAATTCGCTCCGTTTAGCCACTGGGATAGCTGTCCAAAACCAGAGGGATTGACAGAAGTTCGGCTGAGGTGAAATCGGCTCGATGCGGCCCTTATTCAATGATGTGCAAACACCACTGGTCATCGGGCAACCCCCAAGAGGGATCGCCTCCTCCACAGACAGCCCCACAATATCAATACAAAGGACGAAGGATGCTACCCAGTGCCCCTCAAGCGCCGACGTGGAGGCACGGAGCTAGGAGTCCCATGGCAAGTGTGAGCCTAAATGGGTACGACACGCGCCTCGGGCCCCCTGTGCTTGAGAGGAGGAGGAGGAGGAGGAGGAGGAGGAGGTGCAGGAGGAGGAGGAGGAGGACGAGGAGGAGGGGGAGGAGGAGGGGGAGGAGGAGGAGGAGGAGGAGGGAGGAGGAGGAGGCGGAGGAGGAGGAGGAGGAGGAGGAGGAGGAGGAGGAGGATTAATAATAAGAAGAATAATCATAATAGTAATAATAAGAAGAAGAACATTAAGAATAGTAATACTAATAATAAGAAGAAGCCTAATACTAATAATAATACTACTACTACTAATACCACTAATACTAATGAGAATACAAATAACACTAATAATACTACTCATAATAATACTGATACTAATAGTAATAATAACAATAATAATAAGAAGAATAAGAACACTAGCACTAAGAAGAATAGTAACACTAAAAATCAGAATAATAATACTACGAATAATACTACGAATAAGACTAACACGATTAAGAATCATAATAATAGGAATAAGACTAATAATACTATTAAGAAGAAGAGGAGGAGGAGGAGGAGGAGGAGGAGGAGGGGAGGAGAGGAGGAGGAGGAGGAGGAGAGGAGATAAGGAGGAGGAGGAGGAGGAGGAGGAGGAGGAGGAGGGAGGAGGAGGAGGAAGATCAGATAAGGAGGAGGAGGGGGAGGAGGAGGAGGAGGAGGAGGAGGAGGAGGAGGAAAAGGAGGAGGAGGAGGAGGAGGAGGAGGAGGAAGGACGGGGCTAGGACGAGGCTTAATCCGTTCCAGAGCGTTCCGGAACGCTCTCGAAGCGTTCGGGAACGCTCTGAGAAGGCCGCGACGACGGATGCCTCCTCCAAAGCCACCAGATCGCAGATATTCTCGATTGTGAAGGCCTGACGGCTGGTGCCGCCGACCCTGAAAGGCATCGACGACGACCAGGGGGGGAGGAGGAGGAGGAGGAGGAGGAGGAGGAGGAGGAGGAGGAGGAGGAGGAGGAGGAGGCGGAGATAAGGAGAGGAGGAGGAGGAGGAGGAGGAGGAGGAGGAGGAGGAGGAGGAGGAGGAGGAGGAGGAGATAAGAGGAGGAGGAGGAGGAGGAGCAGGAGGAGGAGGAGGAGGAGGGAGGCGGAGATAAGGAGGAGGAGGAGAGGAGTAGGAGGAGGAGGAGGAGGAGGAGGGAGGAGGAGGAGGAGGAGGAGGAGGAGGAGGAGGAGAGGAAAAGGACTCCCCCTGGGCCCCCCCCCCGGGGAGGAGGACCGGAGGAGGACCGGCGTGAGAGAGGGGAGGGGAGGGGGAGGAGGACCCCCAGGGACAGATGCGTATCTGACTCCCCTCCCCTCCCCTCCCCTGAGGCTCATCCCCACCTGGGGAGGAGGACCCGAGGAGGACCGGCGCGCCGGAGAAGGACCGGCGTGGGAGAGGAGGACCCCCAGAGGCGATGCGAATCTGACCCCCCCCCCTGGGACCCCCCCCCGCCAAGGAAGGGGCAAAGGGAAGGGACTTCCTTTTGACGTAATGAGGGCGTGGATGGAATTCCCTCAAGCTGCGAACACGTCTCCCGAACGAGGAAGGGTGCTCTCTCTCTCTCTCTCTCTCTTTCCCCCGACGGGAGATGAGGATGGGAAGGAGGGGACGAAAGAAGGCTCCCCGTGGACGGGACCGGACCGACACCCCACACACGCCGACAGGGGTCGGTGGATTTATCCTCACCCGATTCTACGCTCGTCCTGGCTTCGTCTTACCTCGGGCGCTCCAGAGAGGGCTTCGCGCTCCAGGAGAAATCGTAGGAGTTGACATCTCCGCCTCGGCGCCCAGAGCTCCAACGAGGTGGCTCTTGTCAGCCCGCGTGCTTCTCTCGAGTTCGGCCCTCTCGGGGTCCGCTCTTGGGCCCCGAGGGCCCAGACGTGACCCCAGGATAGGACACTGGGGCCCCTGGGAGGTCGGGACCTGGACCTTCCTGGCGCCGCGGACCGAAAAACACGTCGGCGCATTCCCAGGGTTTCTTCCGCGGGCCCGGAGGCCGGCGGAGAGGCCGCAGGCAGGTTGCAGCGGAGGCGGCTCTGGCAGGAGGCTCGGCGGCCAGCGGGGGGAGCAGAAAATGCGCCCCCGAGAGACTCGGGCCAGACGAAAGGGGGGGATTGGGAAAGGTCGAGGGTGGACAGAACCCCCAACAGTGACACGTCGATTCGTGAATTGTCCGTTTTCGGCTCTCGAGGGGGCGCCGTGGCCGTTATTTTCCAGGCTTGCGCCCGCCAGGTTTGGGCCTCAGGTCGTTTTCACTAAACCACGTTTTGCTAAAGGGGGGTCTGTCCATCCCCGAAAAGGGGGGGGTACGAAATTTGCTGCATGCAGCTGGTTTCGGCCCCACGGAGGGGCCCATTTCTCGATACACAGCCGCCTCCGGCGCCGGGAGGCGCCGGGACAATCAGCTACGTGAGCCGATTGTCAACCCCCCCCTTTGCTATCCCCCCCTTTCGCCCGACCCGAGAGATGTCAATTCGTTTTGGCCCCGGGTTTCCGGAATCAGACAGCAAGAGCTAGACCACTATTCCAGTGCGATCGTGCACAGCGGTCCTGGCGCCCTGGCTGGCCCGAGAGACGATAGTATATAGAAGTGACATATGTTTCTCGTCGTGACGGGGGCAAGCGATGAGGTGCAGCTTCGAAGGATCGCGAGATGCCGTCTAGGGCACTCGCTGGAACCACGGGCGTGGCAACCTGAACTCGGAAGCTACTTGGTATTGTAGATGAGCCATTCGGGACATGGTCAGATTAGTCGCGGTCCTTACCCCCGCTGGGGGGCCCCTGGCTTCGACGCGATTGTCGGTACGGAGGGTTACTTCGGATGGGAGAGGGGCCGCAGCTTCCCCTAGTTGAGGCCGGTGGTATTGCTGCCTCCCCCGATTCGGAGTTTCGAGCCAATTCATTGTTGGCCGAGTCGGCCAGTGGAGCCACCGAGCATTTTCTCTGGGTGGAGGGCACAGGGTGAAATCTGAAATGCCGTTTCGATGGATGTTCGAGGCTTGAATTTGCAGACGGTGAATCACAGGACGGATTGGTCTTCGAGGTGCAAGAGCCCATGTGGATTTCACCCTGAGCCCTCCACCCTAAGAACATCCCCCGAGCCAGGGGGGCGTGTCGGTTCTGTGCGAACGGGCTTCCGGCGCGGTGGGCGCCCGAGAGCAGAGCGAGGGTCGGGGGCTGTGGCCCGCGGTCGGGGGAATCCATTCTGGCGAGACCAAAACCCAGTCTTCCACTTCCTATGTTTTCCTCCTCCTCCTCCTCCCCCTCCCCCTCCTCCTCCTCTCCTCCTCCTCCTCCTCCTCCTCCCCCTCCTCCTCCTCCTCCTCCTCCTCCTCCTCCTCCTCCTCCTCCTCCTCCTCCTCTCCTCTCTTCCTCCTCCTCCTCTCCTCCTCTCCTCCTCTCTCCTCCTCTCCTCCTCCTCCTCCTCCTCCTCCTCTCCTCTCCTCCTCCTCCTCCTCCTCCTCCTCCTCCTCCTCTCTTCTTCCTCCTCCTCCTCCTCCTCCTCCTCCTCCTCCTCCTCCTCCTCCCCGCGGATCCGAGGCCCCGCTCTCCAGAGCGCCCTAGGGGGCCACGAGGCGCTGTGTGGGGTGGGGGAAGCGCAGGGAGGAGGGAGGAGGAGGAGGAGGAGACGCAAGGAAGGAAGGAAGGAAGGAAGGAACGCGGGGCGCTGTCTCTTCAAAACGACTGCCCAACACCACAGGATGGTTGGGAAAAAATTGGGTTCCTGGGATCCGAGGCCCCAGGCGTCCTTTTGGACGCCCCTGCAGGAGGCCTGACGCCCCTTTTTGGCCCAGGCAACGGGCCCAGATCGGTCGGGAGGAACGGCCCCCCGAGGGCCCCAATAGGCCCCAGACACCCACCAGACGCCCGAACACGACCCAAAGAAGCCCCCAAGAGGCTTTCGAAACGGTGAGAAACAATGGTGTTCGAAGGTTTTTTCATGATTCTGGGAATGCTCTGCTCTTCGGTTTTCTCAGCGTCCGAGGCCGCTCAGGAGGCCCGAATATCGTTCCAAAACTATTTGATGAAAGGGCTTCCAGACAGTCCTAGAGACCCCCCAAACGGCCCAATAGGGCCCCAAGATGGCCCGAAGAGAGCCCCATGACGGCCCACGATAGCCCCACGACGCCCCCCGAAGCATTCCAATTCATGACCCGGTCGTTCAGGGAGACCGCAGTTGGAAACAGGGTGGGCCGAGGAAGCACCCAGAGGCCCCCACAAGGCGTTCAGGAGGCCTCCAGAAGGCCACTAGAAGCCTTGTAAAAACTTTCGCGAGGCCCCCTAGGAGCTCTCCAAGGAGGGCAGCCCCCGCAAAAAGAGCAGAGGAGGAGCCTCCGCAACAAGATTTCGCAGGGGAGGGCGATAATGAGGAAGAGGGAGAGGAAACATGAAGGAAGGATAACGAGTTACATTATTATGGCGATGCCGGACAAGGCGACGAGGAGTCATCGCTATGTGTTCTGTTATACCTTCCTGCCCTTCACCGCGACTTCCGCCTGCATGCCAAACTTCAAGGGCCAATGGTGCATTGCGCAAAGCGCCACTGCAGTCTTGTGCGTAGATATAGATACATAAATATTCAGACCTGTACATATATATACAGATGTGTGTATATATATATATAGATACACGTGCCGTACTCTCGGAATTCGTCGAATTGTTGGAGGCAAGGTCGCGTGCTTATTGTCGCGTTTATCATTTTATCTGGTGCTTCTCGTTGCGTAAATTGTGCCTCTGAGTCGCTCTTTCGCTGGTGCGGATTGCCCTGCCTCGCCGCCGACGAAGAAAGTTTCTCGTTGCCGTCTTCGTCGTCGTTGTCCTTTTCCTTCTCGCCCTGCTCGTCAAGAAGAGTGTGGCTCAGGGTCTGGGTCTTTATGTTCGTGTTGCCTTTGAGCTTCCTTCTTTCCGCGTTGCTTCCTGCTCCCCCCTGGTTCACTCTCATAGCTGTCTCTTGCACTGTGGGGGCGGGAGAGGGGTCAGCACCCGCATCACGTGGCCTGTGGAGCCCTGCGAGGTAGCAAGAAGCAGCACGGACACATCCTTTGTCGCCTCGATCAGAGGGTGGTGGGACTGCTTCTCGTCCCCTCCCCTTCCCCTTAGTCGACTGGCCGTGCGCCTCGCCTTCTCTTTCTCCCTCTCTCTCTGACTCTCTCTCTCTCTCTCTCTCTTTCTCTCTCGCTCTCTCGCTCTCATAGGGTGTGGATGTCAAAATCTCTTTCTCTCTCTCTCTCTCTTTTTTGTTCTCTCTCTCTCTCTCGCTCTCCCTCTCTCTCTCTCGCTCTCTCTCTCTCTCTCTCTTTATGTTTGTATGTACATACGTATGTATATCGCATGGCGTCACGCAGTAGATCCTCCCCCTGTGTCGCCTCACCCCGTCTCACATCGTCCCGTCGTTCCGATGTGGCACCTCTCTTGTGGCGAGCCCGCCCGGCTCTTCCCCGACCCCGCGTCCGAGGAGGCCCGACGAGAGGGATGGCACGCGCGCGCCCTTCGGGCCGCGCCCCGCGGGCTGCGGCAGCGGAGCGCGAGCTGCGACGAAATTTGGACAAGTGGCGCCTCGATGTTCCTCCTGGACGAGGCTGCCGGCGATTCATCCGGAGCATCGGTTACATCAAGACGTTGATGCGGCCACGGGTGCTCGTGGCCACCTCACGGCCCAACATGAATGGATGGGAGACTTCCGGGCGATTCCACAGGACAGGAGGATGTGTCTTGGGGTGACCGACGGTCGACGTTTCGATCCAGCACTAGTGCCACTGCCACCTCTTCCACGACCTCTGCCGTCGTCACTTGAGCCTGGAGCGCCCTGAGCACAACACAGTCCCAGCAGATTTCCTCCTCATTTCCCCTTCCTCCCGTGCCCTCCGAGTCGGGGTACCCCCTGCGGGCGTCCCACAGGCTGCCGCGCTGAGGACGTTCAGCGTTTATGTTCTGTTCCGAGCACATAATGCGAGGCACCATGGTGGCCACCCCGCAGGCTCCGCATCAGACCTCTTCGGAGGTTTCGTCCGCGAGGGGGTCCGTGGCCACTCACAGGCTGGCCGCCGTCGGCTGCGAGATTAGTAGCTTTTCTCTCCCTTCCTTTCTTTTGCACCGTTTCTGAAGCATTCGAGGCACCTGGTGTCCTTTCCTCCGCGTCCGCCGTGTGGGCGAGGCCTGCTCAGAGTCATTTCGAGGTCACGCGCGCCTAATGGTGGGACTGGATCGCTCACACCCCATGACCGTGGTCTGCGAGCTCTGGGCCGATACGATATCAGGGTACTTCATATCATTTGACCTGCGTTCTTTCCTCCTTTCGCGCTTCCTCTCTCCTTCTCCTCCTCCTTCTCTTCCTCTGCCTCCCCTGCATCGATATTGTGTCTTTGTCCGCACTTGCTCTGCCGTTGTGATTTGGGCGCCCCGGCTGAGAGGCAGTCGGGCGATGACCTCCGAGGCCAGCTCGCCCTCCTTCCTCGTCGTCGTCCTCCTCCTCCTTCCAGCGCCAGCTCGGCACAGGCAGGGCCTGGTTGCCAGCCCGCGCCATTGGCGCCTCCCGCGCCGCCCTCCCCGCCCCTGCCTCCCCGCCCTCCCCAGCCGCGCCATGGTGGTGCGTCCTGGTGCCGCTGCGCCGAAGCGCCGGCGCCCCGGCCGGTCGGCGGCGGCCGGGCGGGCTCAGCACCCACGCGCTGAAGCTCGAGCCGCGGCGCACCTGCTGCGTGCTTTGGACGCCCTGTCCGAGCACCGCGGCATGCAGCCTTCTCGCCTCGCGGGCGCTCTGGTTGCCGCGCTGCGGCTGCATGCCGCTGCGCCCGCCGAGGTTCACCTTGCTGCCGAGGGCGGCGTTCCTGATGCTGCTGGCGGAAACGGCCCTCCATGTGCTCCTCAGGCCTCTGAGTGTGGCGTTCCTGCTCATTCAGCTCCTCTGGCTTTTCGTCCCTCGATGTTCAAAGGCACGGGCAAGGACACAAACAGGAGCAACGGCAAGAACCATGCACGTGCTATGGTTGTGCGTGCCAGTGGCTCGGCCACTGCCTCTGCCTCTGCTCGGCCTGACCTTTCCGAGCGCCTTACCGTTGGTCCCCTTATCTGATCATGGGCACCTTCTGGGTTCTCTGGGTCTTGGGAGGAGGAGGAGGAGGAGGAGGAGGAGGAGGAGGAGGAGGAGGAGGAGGAGGAGGCACGTGCAATGGCCAGGGCAAGAACAAGGACGAGGTGAGAGCATGTACAGCGACAAGGGCAGCCGCGCCGACCGTCCCCCCGATGTGCCACGTGAGCACGCTGTGTGTGCAGGCGCTGTGCTCGCCTGCGCCGGCTCGGCGACCAGTTCTGCGAGGCGCGTGGCGGCGCGGTGCTCCAGGAGGCCTTCAAGGGATGGATGTCGGGCGCGCGGCCCCTCCTCCTCCTCCTCCTCCTCCCTCCTCCTCCTCCTCCTCCTCCTCCTCCTCCTCCTCCTCCCCGCCTCCGCGGGCCGCGGGAAGGCGTGGGAGCAAACGCTTGCAAGCGCTTTGGCTTGGGGCTCTGACAGGTTGGCGTGACGTGCGAGTCTGGATAGGTCCCCGCCCCGGCCTGCTACGCTCGCTGCCCCGTGCTTGGCAGCAGGCGTCGGCGGTCTATTTTCAGCTTGACAAACGAAGATCCAATCCAATTCTCCTCCTCTCCTCCTCTCCTCCTCCTCCTCCTCCTCCTCCTCCTCCTCCTCCTCCTCCTCCTCCCCACAGACTCCCCCCCTCCTCCTCCTCCTTCCTCCTCCTCCTCCTCCTCCTCCCCTCCTCCTCCTCTCAAGCCACTTGGGCTCCAACCAGATTTGGGGCCGACGCTGGTGCCTGCACGGGGCGTTTGAGGCACTGCAGGCCGTCCGATCTCCCCACGGACCACCTGCCGACTAAAGCCAGCGTTTTCAGATTCTCAGCAATGACGGCGGCTCGCCAGTGGAGCCGTTGCGGCGCGTGCCAACGCGCGGAGTACAACGACATTCTCATTCGCCAGCAGTGCTTCTGTGCGTGCGGGAAGAAGGTGGTGCTGTTCTCGCCCAAGTCGAGGAAGCGCGACCAGCAGCCCGTCGTCCAGGAGCCCAAGCCCGCGGCGCCCTCAGTCGCGGACCACCTGAAGGCAGCGCTCGAGGCCACCCCCGTCACGGACGTGGACCTCAGGGCGTCGCTCCAGGCCAAGATCGACGCCCTCGCGACGAAGGGCGACCAGGGGCCGCCGCCGCCGTCGGAGGCCATGCTGGTCTCGAAGGCGGAGGGCGTCTGGAAGGACGCCAACCACAAGCATGATCAGGCGGTGGCCAATGTCCACCGCCTCAGGGCGGCTCTTCAGACTGCCGAAGAGAAGGAGCAGCTCGCGGCGCGTGCCCTCGCCTCCGCCGAGATCGGCAAGAGGCAGGCGGCGCAGGCGCTGGCGCGGGCAGCGGGGCTCGACGGTGCGACCGCCAGCGGCGTGCGGCCCGCCTTCGAGGTCAAGTGGGACACGAAGCTCTTCGACGATCTGGACCAGGTCGAGGTCGAGGAGTCCGAGCGCACCCAGTTGCGCAGCATTAAGCAGGAGCTCGAGAAGATGCAGGCCATGTTCTCGAACAAGAACGCGGAGGTACAGGAGTGGCTTCGCAAGGCAGCGGAGGTTAAGGCAGCCATCTCGGAGCGCATGACCAAGAAGCGTCGCGCGCAGGATGGCTCGGCGGCCCAAGGCGCAGCTGGGGCCGCCCCTCAGCCCGCAGGCGGCTCTGAGGCGCAGCCTGGTGGGGCTGCTGGCGGCGGCGGCGGCGGCGGCGCAGCCAGCTCCGCGGGCGCCGCGGGCGCAGGCTCGGCCGAGCACGAGGCGACGGTGGAGCAGGAGGCGCAGCGACTCTCAGCTGCCAAGTTCGCGGCTGCGGCGGCGGCGGACGGGCAGCGTGCAGCAGGCGGCGGCGCCAAGGGCGGAGCCAAGGGCGGCGCCGCCAAGCCCAAGGCCAAGGCCTGATGGGTTGCGCCTGGGGCTGCCAGCAGCCCCCCTGCGGCAGCGGTAGCGACCCCGCAGCCCCAGGCGCCAGTTTTGTTGGCGGCCGAGGCCGCCCCAGCAGTTAGTCGCATATTCTTCGGCAACGTTACGACCATGGGCGATTCAGCATGGTCATTCTTAGATTCCATCACTGCCACGCATGAGTACATTGGGGTTGCAGGGGCTCATATTCCTGAGTCACAGCTGCGCAAGTGGGATGCTCGTGCTCGTGGTGCTGGTCTCCGTCTCTTGGCGAACGCGGCTCGGCCCAGCGGACGCCACCAGTCTCTTAGTACTATTGATAAAGCCAATGAAGGTGGAGAGTGGCTTCTCTCAAGGGGGCATCTTCAAGTGGAAACGCTACAAGAGGCCAGATCCACCACAGCCCTGCGGGCCCCTGGATTTTCGGCGCTCGACGGGTTCGTAGCCACCGTCATCCACTGCAACGGCTTTTCTCTCATCCTGTGCATCTGCTACGGTTTCACAGGGGTCGGCCTGACAGGCCGCAACTTGGCTCGCTTCTATCGTCTTGGCGCTCTGCTCAGCAGCCTTCGGCTGCCGTGGATCTGCCTAGGCGACTGGAACGTGGAGCCGCCCGCCGTCATCGCGTCTGGGTTCCTGGACCAGGTGTTCGGCCACAGCATCACGCCAGAGGGGGTATCCTACACCTGCGACGCCAGCAAGCTGGGGAGCATGCTGGACTACGCGATCGTCAGCGAGGCCGCCATCCCGTACATCGTCTCCCTCCAGCCGCGGCTGGACACTCCGTGGCGGCCGCACATCGGCCTCTCCATGACCATCCGCAGCCAAGGGCACCAGCTCCTGACGCGCAGGCTTGTCTGTCCCAGCCGCCTGCCCCAGGTTGCTCGCCCGTGCACGCTGCCTACTCTTGGTTCCAAATCGTCTGTAGCCAAGCTTGGCAAGCAAGCCAAAGCAGAGCTTGCCCAAGCCACCAGATGTGAAAAGATTCAGGTGCTGTTCGGAGAACATGTCGGGGGCCAGACGAGCTCCCATGATCACTCTTGCAGCCAATCCATATCAGTTTCTGCTCAGTTTTGTGACGAGTCTCCCGAGGTCGACCAGTGGCCAGATGAGGAGGACCCGTGGGCTTCTGAAGACGCGTTCTGTCAGGTCCAGAGTAAAAGCGAGCCGTCGGTCGTCAGCATCGTCACTTCTCGTGATACGTCTGAGCCAGCTTGCAGTAATAGTGTCTTTCAGGGTCCACCCCCCCCAGCCAAAGGTTGCGTCTCGAGTTTAACCCCCCCCTTTAAGGAAGTCCCTACGTCAAAGGTCGAGCCATCGTTTCACATCCCAGCCGAGGTTTGGGCACGGTGCCGTGAGCAAAACATGGGCACGTCCCCGTGGGACCCTCACCCGTCCTCATCCTCCTCCGTAGTGTTTGGGCTCAACCCCCAGCACAGGGAATCAGCTAGCTTGTGGTACGGCCAGTGGGTTTCCACTCTTGAGCAGGCCATTCTCTCGCACCATCAGTTGCCCGCCGCTGTTGGCACGTGCAGGGCTGTGGGCTGCAGTTTCGTGGTCGAGCCCGTCAGCCATAGTGGTCGGCAGCGCGAGGTCCCACTCCGGGACCAAGTGACAGCTTGGTGGAAGAGAGTTTCATCCATATTACATCAGATTGTACGTCACCTTGGTCGTGACAACGGCGTGAAGCAGCTGGTCCAGCTACATCGCGCTTGTCTCCATCTTGCGAGCGATCTACCTGAAGGTGTAGCCAGCTTGCTCAGGGCCGACGAGCCCAAGTTTGACGAGTGGATCGGTCTTCTGTTGAACGTCGGTGGCTGCACGGCCCGCGTGCTGGAGGCGCTTCAGGTTCTGGCAGGTCACATCGAGCAGAGGGCCCACCGTCGCGCCATCAGGGAGTCCCTCAGTGATTTCAAGGTTTGGCTCACCGACCCCAAGGCCAGCGGCGCGGTGTACCGCTCGCTGCGCGAGGATGCCCTCCCTCGCCAAGAGATCGTCGTTGGCAGCTCGACCCTCGTGCATCCCAAGGACATCCTCGACGCCAAGGCGCGCCAGTGGAAGGCCATCTGGAATGCTCATCCCCACGACCCTCAGGCCTTGAAGACGGTCGTCGACGAGGTGCGAGTGGCGGCGCACGATGAGCCCCTCCCACCCATCACAGGTGCTGAGGTGCGCGCCGCCGCTCGGCGCATGACGTGCAAGACGGGGATGGGCGCCGACCGCCTCGCCCCCGTGGACATCGAGCGTGCCCCAGCCGCTGGCCTTGATGAGTTGGCGGCCCTTTTCAATTACTTGGAAGCGGCTCTGGTCTGGCCGCAGCAGACTCAGTTGATCATCGGGAAGCTTCTCCCGAAGAAGGCTGATGGAGATAGAATCATCGGACTGACCTCCCTCATGGGGAGGCTCTGGTCTCTCGTGCGGGAGGTGCACGTACGGGAATGGGCCAGCGTCGCCGAGGAGGGCTGGGACGCAGCCGTCCTGGGCAACGCCTCCCTTCAGGAGGCTTTTTTTTCCGCGCGCTGGGGGGCGAGGTGGCCGCTGCCCTGAAGCTCGCCTCGGCCCGCGGCATGCTGGACGTGAAGGGCTTCTACGACGCCATCCAGTGGGACCTGCTCCTCGGCGCGGCCTTGCGCCTGGGATACCCACCTGCGGTGCTCTTTCTCGAGGTCGCCCAGCGCATGGCTCCGCGCACGCTGGAGCAATTTGGCGCCGTGCGCGACCCTTTCACCGTCGAGCACTCCATCATTCAAGGCCTCCGAGGAGGCACTCGATTTGCTAAATGTATGGTTCATTTTGTGCTCGCGAAGATTTCTACCGTTCATGTGTCTTTTAGCCACAGGATTTGGGTGGACGACCTCTCCCAGCGCATGATTGGACCAAGCAGCCATCTCCGCACCAAGGTCACGGCATGTTTGGCAGACACGTGCGACGAGATGGCTAAGTGGAAGCTGGACGTCTCGCCCAAGTCTGTCATCGTTTGCTCGGTCCACGGCGATGCGGTTGAGATCTCTCGCCGCCTGCGCGCTCGTGGGTTCTTGGTGCGTGCGGTTCGTCAGGCTCCTTTCCTTGGCATTGATCAGGGCGGCGGCACACGCCACGCTAGGCAGAGCCGTCGCAAGAGAGTTGCCAAGCATGCGAAGCTCCACTCCAAGATCCGCCGCTACGCCAGAGCTGCCAAGACTTTCACTGTCACGAGCAGGCTTGAGCGTACCAGCGCCGCTGCCGCTGGCAACTACGGTCACCAGATCTTCGGCACGTTCGGCACCCACATGGATTACTTCAGAAGGAGTTTGGCCGCCGTCTTGAGCGGCGGGGGCCGTGGCTTATGCAAGACCACCCTCATGGCCATCAAGGAGCCGCTGCAGGATCCAGGCATCAAGCTTCCTCACGAGTGCTTGGAATTTTGGCTGAAGCAGTGGTTCACCACCCCAGGCATTCGAGGCGGCGTTCATCGTGCATGGCAGTCGGTGGTCAGTCACCTCCGCTCGGTCCCAGCAGGCCGGCGTTCCAGGCACGTTCGCGGTCCCATGTCTGCGGTGATCGTGTACCTGCTGGAGCGGCAGTGGGACCCCAAGACGCCCACCTTGTGGGTCATGGCCGACGGCACCGAATGGCGCTTCCCCGAGGAGTGCTACTCGGACGTCATGGCGCTCAATGGGCTCAAGCAGTTTTTCGTGGACTTCGACCGCGCCTCCGAGGCTCTCCTCTGGCAGCAGGCGGAGCGGCACTTTTGCGGAGGCGGCCTCGGCGGCGGCACGGAGCTCACCTCCATGCGGCAGCTGCTCCGCCAGCTGGCGCAGGCACCGCGCGGGCGCCGCTTGGCGGAGCTCTTGGTCTCCGTCGCCGCGGGCGGCAGCTGGCCAAGGCAGCGACGGGCTGATGCAGCGCGTCGGGTCACGGTCGATCCGATTTGCGCTCGCTGCAGGTGCGCGCCTGAGACCCCCTTCCACCGCATCTGGGGCTGCAAGGCCAACTGCGGGGAGGAGGCCTGCGAGCAGTCGGATTTCCTCTACCCGCAGGCGTGCGCCCAGCATGAGGCCGAGGAGGCCCTGTGGCTGCGTGGGCTGCTGCCAGCGGGGCGCATGCAGGTGCCGCCGCCGCCGATGGACGAGAGTTGGTGGGGCTCTCACGATGACGTGCTGTCGGAGGGGTTCGGCCCAGGCTCAGCCGCCCGCCCCATTCTTCTGTTCGGGGACGCCAGCGGGGGGGCCGACTCCTCCAGCCCGCTGTTCAGACGCGTCGGCGTCGGCTTGGCCCAGTTCGAAGACGAGTCCTCGATGATCCTCTCGAGCACGCTGTCAGGGATCCTGCCAGGGCTCCAGCAGACGGTTCCTCGTGGCGAGTTGTTCACTTTCTTCTGTGCCCTTCGGTGGGCACCCGATTTCCTCATCTACGTTACCGATAACAAAGCAGTCTTTGACGGCTGGCACGCGGCCCGCGATCGCCAGCCACAGGGTGAGAACAGCGATTTGTGGGCTCAGATCGGCGAGATCATGAAGCCTCGCGAGCGGGGCCACGTCGTTGTCCTTTTCACCCACAGCCATATGGAAGCCACAGATATTGTTGCTGGCAAGGCCGAACGTTGGCTCGTGCATGGCAATGTTTTCGCGGACGTACTGGCATGTTATGGCGCTGATCGCGCCCGCTTGCCCGCCAGCGTCCGTTCCCCGATTATGATTCTCGAACAGGAAGTGTTCTGGATTAGAATGCGAATTCTCCGATCCTCGCTTGACGCGATGGCCGCCGATGAAAAGCTTCTGAGTGATGGTTCCCAGGTAGGTAGGTTTAGGCGGCGGGGGGGCAAGGGCCTCCGTGGCCCCGCGGTCGGCGAGAGCACTGGTGAAGGATCAGCCCTCTCCCCTGGCCTCGCGGCCCCCGTCCCTGTACCCCCGCCGCCGCCGTCTGCTGACACTGCGTCGATTTTCGAGTCTAGCCACGCCCTGGATGATACGGGCCGCTGGTGCCGACGGTGCCGTGGGTCCGCGTCTGTCTCGCTAGCTAGATCTTGGACAGGCTCCCAGTGTTTTCGCCTAGTGTCTATTGATGGCTCCCTTAGAGGACTCCAAGCTGGGGCGAGGTTGCACATCGCTGGGGGGTGGACCCACCCCTCCCACATGTTGCGCTTCCACCAGGACATAGGGGTCTGGTTCTGCGCCACCTGTGGGATGTACGGGGACCGACAATTGTTAGGTTTGGGTAAGTTGTGCCCCAAGGTGGTGTCCGATACCCGTGCCGTGTGTCTTTCCCGAATCGAGCGGGGTTTATTCCCCAAGGCTTACAGTAAAGCTGAGCTCGTGAGGAAGACTGGGGCCCATAAGGGGCCTTAGTGGCGGGGGGGTTTGACCCCGATCTCCTATTCATCTGGACTTCGTCCTGGCACTCCCGACTCCCGACTCCTCCTCCTCCTCCTCCTATTCCTCCTCCCTCCTCCTCCTCTCCTTCTCCAGGCTTCAGGAGGCCACGCCCTCCCCCACCAGGTCTTGAGTAGGCACGGACAGCTGTCCGCAGTGGTGGTTCGTTCTTTCGTTCGTTGGTTCCTCCTCCTTCCGCACTTGCGGGCTGTAATTTCTGACATGTTCGTTGCGTGTTGCCGCTTTTGCAGGCCGTCTCTTCCCCGGCGACACTTGTGCTTGCCTGTTGTGCTTGCCTGTTGAGCTTGCCTGTTTCCAGTGCAAGGAATCGCCGGCGTTCGCAGGACAAGCTTGCAGGTCGCATGCTTTGTCGACGGCGCGCTTGGCGATGCTAGCTGCGTGAGTATTTGCAGTCCGCTCCCGTTATCTCCCTCCAACAGAATCTTTAGTCGACCTGATCCTGCATCTTCTCCTGCCTTCTAATCTGTTCCCACCTTCCCCCCGCGCTCCTCCATCTCCCCGGCCACCCGAGATTCCCTGCGTGCTCCTGTCAGCGCACTCGCTGCCAAGAAGCCCCCAGCGTTGCGGAAGAAGCTGACTAAAGGCCGGTGCCTGCTTTTTTTCGGCGAAGAGGAATGGGGGAGGAGGGGAAACCGAAAGAAGGGGGGACCGAAGGAGGCTGTAGGGAAGGAGGAGGGGAGGGAGGACGAGGAATGAGGGAGGTGCAGGCGTGCGGGTTCACACTTTGATTCGGACCCTGGCCCACAAGCAATGTGAAAGTCCCCGCCGTTTCTGTGCCGGCTTCGAGAGCCGACACATATAATTTCTCTAAGGGGAAATACCGGGATGAATAAATAATCTGTCGGAGGTTCGTGCGGATTTTTCGGGTCGCCTTTGGACGCAGCCCCTGGCGCGCTCCGCGCCCGGAAGGGGCGTCCAGCGCCAGTCCCACAAGTCCGCGCTCATTTCGGACAGTCTCTGTTTGTGCAGCCGTTCCTCCATTCTTGTGTCATATTCTGCGGCCCCCCCAACGATCACAACAATCAGCGATACTGATAACAGCGATCACAACATTATCGTTGTGATCGCTGTGATCGTTGTGATCGGTGTGATCGTTGTGATCGCTGTGGTCGTTGTGATCGATGCGATCGTTGTCGTTGTGATCGTTCTGATCGTTAGTCTCGTCGCTATCGTTGCCTCCATCCCTCCTGGGACTCGGGGCAGGGCGGGCGCCAGGAGGTCGGGCACCACACGTCGAATGCGCACGGCGCCCCCCAAGCCGGCCGAGTCGTGCTCTGTGTCTGCGGTGCCCCGCGCGCGCCGCGCGCCGCTGCGCCCCTGGCGCGGCGAGCCGTGCGCGCGAGCACTGTGCGGCCCTGGCGTCGCTGGCGGAGGCACTGTGCGGGCCCCACAGGGCAGGGGCTCCCGCAAAAAGGCCTCCTCGCACCTCGCTCACGGACGAGGCTCCGGCTCGAGACATCCTCGGGACTCGGGCTCCAAGGTGCCACCAAGCGTGTGTGTTTTTTGTTGTTGCAGGGTTTCCCGATGGCCGCCTCGGAGTGCCGGAATGATCTGCGGGTCCCGCAGGGACGGAACTGCCGCTCAAGACTTCCTCGCCATTCACTCGCGTGGTCGCTGGCGGAGGCACTGTCTCCGCCCAGATCGCTGGGCCCACTCGTCTCCGGTGCCCCGCGCGTGCCGCGCGCCACCGCGCCAGTGGCGCACGGAGCCTGTGCGCGCGAGCCGCCGTGCGGAGACACTGGTCGGCGCGACTGATTGACAAAGCTTTGATCTTGATGTACGCAGTCTCGTGGACTTCCCCTGAGCTCCCGATTCAGCATCGGCGGGCTGCGCCGCGATGTGTCGAGCTGTCAAGTGACCAAGATCCTGCGCTCCGCTGGTGGTGCTCACCAACGTGGTATCGTGGGCAGGGGTCGGGGGTGGACAGGCCTCCTGCCCTGACACGTCGAGTAAGGAATTGGCCGTTTTCGGTTCGCGAGAGGGCGTCGCGGCCGTCATTTTTGCGGGTCCAGGTCCGTCGGTTTCGGTCCCAGGCCGATTTCATTAAGGTGAGGTCTGCTAAAGGGAGGTGTGTCCACCGCCGAAGGGGGGCAAGTTGAAGTTTGCGCCGGCACCCAGGCCGCGCGGGTGGTGCAGGAGTTGTCCATCAACCGTGCCTCCGCCCAGCTCGCCCAGGCGAGCTCCCAGACTGCCCCGGAGAGCTCCAGACAGCTCCAGGGCGGTCCCAAGGTGGCTTTTCGCGCGCCCAGCGTCTCCTCCCGGGGGAGCAGAGTGGTCCGCTCAGGAGCCCTACGGGTAGCCGGGTAGCCCAGAGGGCTGCGAAGCACCAGGAGGAGGAGGAGGAGGAGGAGGAGGAGGAGGAGGAGGAGGAGGAGGAGGAGGAGGAGGAGGGGGAGGGGGAGGGGGAGGGGGAGGGGGGGAGGAGGAGGAGGAGGGAGGAGGGAGGAGGTAGGGGGAGGAGGGAGGAGGGAGGAGGGAGGCCCCTGGCGAGCCGGCTGTGGCTCCGCACCGGGCACGGCCCGCGGTCGCGCGGATCCGAGTCGCGAGTCGAGCCGCCCTTGCCCACCGATCTCGGCAGCCAGAGAAGCTCTGTCGCCCAGGCCGCCCCTTTGGGGCGCGGAGGCACAGTTCCCTGGGGGTTCGCCAGGACTGTCTCTAGCCACCAACATCGTCACATTGGAAAGTATGGATCGGAATCGTGAGCCTTGCAATTGTGGTTCTCTCATCGGCTCGGGTCACAAGTGAAATGTGTTTCTCATAGCAGCACGGTTGAACTGCAGCCGTGTTGCAATTCGTCATTCCTTCGACTCGTGTAGTGCGAATGCCGTTCCTGCCAGTACTGTTCGCAGAGATGCGGCCCTTGCAGCTCTACCTATCGATAGACATGCAATCTTTGAGGCAGCACATTCAAGGCTGTTTTTGAGCAGGGCGGGTCTGTGTGCCAGATGGGAGGCCGGCGTGCAACTCCACAATGCGCGCCACAAGAACACGAGCTCGTCTTTACCCCTCTCGCGATGCCTCGCCTATCCCGTTGCCCCCCTGCTAGCGCCAATCCGCGAGGCGCCATGACCGCGGTAGCATCGGATCTCTTCGGCGTACACGCCGACAAACCCATCGCTGACCTCGGTGAGACGCTCGCCAAGGAGCGCTCTTGCGCGGGCGCATGGGGAGTGGAAGTGATGCCAGACCTTTGAGGTCAGAGGCAAATGCACTGTATTCTCTGCCTTGGGGGGGGGGGGGGGAGCAGCACTGGGAACGAGGACGGGGGAGCGGAGAGGCGAAGGACAAGGAGGAAAAGGAGAAGGAGGTCTCATCCGTGCCAGGCTTGGCCCGGGAGTGGTGCATGGGACCCTCCTGGTTTTGCTCGGGGTGCGTGGGCCAAGGACAGACTTGGCCAGGCTGGGTGTACGTCCGCAGGTGGCGCCCTCCCAGTGTGAAGTCTCTGCGTTTCTTCCTTTTCCTCCTGTTCCTCCTCCTCCTCATCCTCCTTCTCGTCAGCCTCCTCCTCCTCCTCCTCCTCCTCCTCCTCCTCCTCAGTGTCCTCCTCCTACTCCTCAGCCTCCTCCTCCTCCATCTTTTCCTCTTCCTCCCCACCGCCTCCTTCTCTCAACCACCTGGGTTCGAGAGGTTGCAGGAGAGCACTCTCTTCCGAGTCTGCTGTCTCGTGCGTACTGTGCGTCCGCCTCCTGTTCAGCAGTAGGACGTGAGGCGCGCCTGCGGCTTGAGGGGCACACCTTCCTGGAGTGGCAGAAACCCAGGAAGAACGACGACGAAGTCAGCGACATGGCCCCGCAGCCCCCTTGGCGAGGAGGCCGTTCAGCATCCCGATCACGTGCCAGTCCCAAGACGAAGACGTTCGGCCAAGAGGGGTGGGTGCGGCAGTACCTTGTCCGTCCTATTTGTGTTGATGGTACAAACTGGATCCATGGCGATCGCATCAACGAGAGCGGCTGCACGAAGTGCGTCAAGTGCAGGTCGGCATCGCGCACTCCTGCAGGCACAGGCAGTCGACCAGGCAGCACGGCACCGACAGTTTGCTATCTTGACAAGCATCGAAAGGCGTTGCTCACGGTGCTGGCAGATCAGCACGCGAAGGCCAAGCCAGATGGAGACGGGGATAAGGTTGCGCAGTTGGAGTTGGCATGTCCGCAGTGGGCAGCTCCACCACCGCAACCTCAACCGACACCTACGCCATGCAAACTCTGGAGATGGCAGCTCAGGAGCTACGGCAAGTGCAAGCTACCAGCAGCAAGCTTTCCATGGCAACGCGGAGGCGCATAAACAGATCTTTGAGAGTGTCGCCGTTTTTGCTATCGATTGTTTCGTCAATCGGCGGGCCCCCGTTCCCCCCCCCCCCTCCCCCCCCCTCATGGATTACCGTAGATCTTGGCTGCTTTTGGCGATTGGTTTCTGGCGACTGGTCAAGACTCCCCCCAGTTCTATTTGCGCGACTGGTAGAATCAGATTAATTCAGCGCTGGCGCAGACCTAGACCCCCCCGCCCTTCGGCTGAATGTCCACACCCCGAAGAAATCAAACGCTCTAAAACTGGAAGCCAAGCCGGAAGCGGAGGAGCAGGCACAACAGGGAGTCGATCGATGGGCGGCGGCGACAGGCATCGAGCCAGAAGGTAAGAACCCAGAGCCGCAGCCAGAAGAGGACCTCCCAGAGTTCCACCCAGATGCGCTCGAGCTGCTCACGAAGGATGAGCAGGACCAGTGCCAGAAATCCAGGCAGGAAGCTCAGCAGGCGAAGCAACCCCTGGAAGCAGCCGAATAAGCTGACGCGCAGAGGGAGCAGGCGCAGGAGAGGCTCAATGGCATCCACCCGGGGGCGACGGCAAAGACAAGCAGTGCCGAGGATGGGGGGCCCGCTGCAGCGGCAACGGATGGCGAAACCAAGCCAGCAAAACAAGATGTTGATGAGATTTTCCGGGGAGGCTACGACTTCACCAACGAGGAGCATGTCAAGAAGCACCCAGAGCATACCAGGCGCAACAGAGACAGGAGGCATGCGGCATGTCTTGCAGGTGCGGCGAGCCTTTCCCCAGCCCTTGAGCACGCTGCGTCGGCGAGCAAAGGGTCCGGGGGCTAGCAGAGCTCGGTTCCAGGACCCAGAGTGTGAAATTGCACGCCGTGGAGGTGATGAGTCGGCAGGTGGCGCGGGGAAGAATGGTAGTGAATTCGTTGCGGCTACCACGCTGTGAAACACGTCAAGTCGCTAGCCCATCATGGACTCCAGGCGCGACATGGCGGGCTTAGTAGAACGCCGCCTTGGCAAGGCAAAGCAGCGGAGGAAGCACATTGGCTTCAACATCGTGGTTGGGCATCCCAGCACACATGGAAATCGGCGACCGGAACAGGGAGATCGGCTTCGTCGATCACACCCTCAGACCGTAGTTCACTTGTCAACAGATCGAGGCGGCAGTCTTCCTGCGGGTGGGCTCAATGATGTTTCTGCGGTGCACTGGGATCTCAAAGGTGCAGCGCGCATTATCCCATTCGTGGTCAACCTGGATCGTGGTCCAGGGCTGAGGGGGGCCAGCGCGAGCCCAACTAGCCAAACATGTTTCGACGCCATAGGCTGCAGTCGGAGACTGGAACGCTACCCCGCAAGGATGTCTGCTGTCAAGTTGCAGGCGCAAGCAGTGGTTCCAGCAGCTGCGACGGCAACCTGCTCCAGCGACAAAGCCAGAATTCTTGACTACCTCACGCGCCCTCCCTCCTTCAGCCCTTTCTCTTGGCGGGCGTCGGGGCAGTCGCCGAAGCGCCCCAGCGTCCGCGCGTTGGCTTCCGCGTCGAGGCCAGGCGGCACTTGCCTGCGCTGCGCGCACCGGGGCCAGCAGCCCAGCACGGGGCGCAGCAACAGGAGATCCAGACCGACAGGGGTCTCAAGCGCCAGCAGCACGACCGCGAGAAGTACGACGCGCTGGCCAGCGCCCCCCGGAGCCGAGAGCCAGACGAAGGAGGCGAAAATCAGGGCATCGCGGAGGCCAAGCAGACGGCCAGGGCAGAGAGGATTGCCAGAGAGGACGTGCCGGAGCCGACGCGTCCCAAGGAGCTTCCCAAGTATGCGAGGTGAGGGGCGAGGCAAGAGCTGCGGCGGCGAGTTGGGGCAAGCAAGAAGGGAACAGAGATTTCCGGGAGCTGTGTTTGCATAGTGCTACATATGCCTCCGCTCTTCCCTTGAGCCGGCTCTGCTCTCTGCCCAACGCCCGCTGCAGCCATATCCTGCTCGGGCTGGCTTACCCCCCGTTTCTCCAGACTCCGAACCCAGAACCTACCAGTAACATCCCGTATCCTTCCCTTATACTTTCACTGCGAGCGCCCGATCCTGTTGCGTGCTGGACAACTGGGAGTTGGGCCTGATGTAAGGAGCGCGCGATATCCTATCATCACGATCAATGGCATTCACAGGTGCAATATATGTGGTGCCTGCCGGATCGCCACCCCGGCCCAGTTAGGGTAAGACACGTAAGAATATTTCAGTGCAAACGCTGTGAGAGGAACGAGGAAGGAGGAGGACGATGACGAACAGCAGCGGCAGCAGCAGAATTTGGAGTGGAAGGACCGGGGGAACAGCAGGAGGTTCAGGGGAAGGCGGAGGAGGGGAAAGGAGGAGAGTGGCCCGCGCTGGGACGAGAGCTCCACTCGGAACGACGGGAGCGACGCCCCGATCCTAAACTGTGTGGCCCGCGCTGCAGCGACACCATCGTTTTGGAAGCGCCGACCACGTTCGGAGGGGACAACGACACATATCGGGCCGGGCGCAAGGGGGGGATTGGGAAAGGGGGGGTTACGAAATTTGCTGCATGCAGCTGGTTTCGGCCTCGCCGAGGGGCCCATTCCTCGATACATAGCCGCCTCCGGCGCCAGGAGGCGCCGGGAAAATCAGCTACGTGAGCTGATTCTCAAACCCCCCCCTTTGCTATCCCCCCCTTTCGCCCGACCCGAAACGTGGATGCGGGGCGCGCGTCTCCCAGGACTTCTTCGGGGGAGGGAGGAGAGCAGTGTGCAAGAGGCTCGCGCCATTCCGCCGGCCCCCGGAGGAGGGAAGGCGCCCACGAGCGAGGCCTTTTTGAGGTGACCCTTGGAAGCCTCTGTTGGCTCCTCTTCTGGCCTCTTGGTTGCCTTTTGGGGTCTTGGGGGTTTCTGGGGCGCTCGCTGGCGGTCTCAGGGTCCCCGTGGGGCGGAAGGCTCGACATGTCAGTTCGAAATACCCCTCTGGGGCCTCCCCTTTTGCCTTCTGCGGCCGTTTTGGACGCCTCTTGGCCCGTCTTGGAGCCCTCTTGGGCTGTCTTGGGGTCTTCTTGGGCCGTCCTGAAGCGATCTTGGGGACCTCCTGGGTCGTCTCGGCCGATGTGGGCACCAGCAAAGCGAGCATGCTAGACATACACGTTTCACCAAGGAATTTGAGCGACTGTTGTTTCTTAGGGCCTTCTCTGGGGTTATCTTGGAGCCTTGTTGGGGCGTCTTAGAGGCCTCTTAGGCCGTCTTGAGGCCATCTTTGGTGCTTTGAGGCTTCCTCGTCGTGTTGGAGCCCAGCTTGAGCCAGCTTCAATGGAATATGGGTCATCTTGGAGGCTACGGAATAGCGAACATTTGGAGGCTCCGGAGGCCCCAGGGGTGCGTTGACGAGCTCGAAACTTCCCAGCCCCCCCCTCCAAGGCCCTCTGCCCCCCCTCAAATGCGATTTCGGGCCCTGGGTGAGGGAGAAAGGGGGAGGGGGACGCCAAATATTCCACACGCCCTGTCACCCATAGCAAGCAGGGGTCGTCCGATTCATATCAAGCTAGGCGCGCTCGCGCCATACCTGACATCCCACCCCTCCCACCCATCCCTTCCCATTGCAGGGGCTGTTTCTCTATCCGCGGATGTGTGCCATAGCGGATTCAGATTGAGCACTTACGGAGGGAAGGGGAAGGGGAGGGAGGGAGGGACGGGCGGAGGCTGCAGGAGAGGGGATGTAGAGGTCCCCCTTCCTGCCGCACATCCCTCCAACCCTTCGCCGAGCTTGCTCAGCCGTGACAGCCGTGAGGGAGGGACGGAGGCGGAGGGGAAATGGGCGGGGTCGCGGGGGGGAGGGAAGCAGATCCCCCAGTCCCCCCTCCGCCTCCTCCGCCTCCTCCTCCTCCTCCTCCTCCTCCTCCTCCTCCTCCCTTTTCTTCTCCCCTCCGCCTCCTCCTCCTCCTCCTCCTCCTCCTCCTCCTCCTTCCCCTCCTCCTCCTCCTCCTCACTCCCCCTCCTCCTCCCCCTCCCTCCTCCTCCTCCCCTTCTGGGGCCGCCCGGCCATGACCCCCCGCCGCCGTCGGGCCGCACTGGGCGACGGCAGGCCCCAGAGGGCTGCGCTGCGCAGTAACGCCCCGCGGACGCCCCGCGGGGCCCTCCCCGAGCGGCCGGTTTTGTCGGCAGCCTCCGGCGCTGGCCCCTCCCCCTCCTCCCTCCTCCTCCTCCTCCTCTCCTCCTCCTCCTTCTCCTCCTCCTCCTCCTCCTCCTCCTCCTCCTCCTCTCCTCCTCCTCCTCCTTCTCCTCCTCCTCCTCCTGCCCCCTCCCGCCTCCTCTCTCTCCTCCTTCCTCCTCCTCCTCCTCCTCTCCCTCCTCCTTCTCCTCCTCCTCCTCCTCCTCTCCTCCTCCTCCTCCTCCTCCTCCTCCTCCTCCTCCTCCTCCTCCTCCTCCTCCTCCACCTCCTGCCCCCCTGCCCTCCTCCTGCCCCCTTTCCTCATCTACCCCCGCACGGAAGCCTGCGGAGTTGCATCGGCACCGAGTCAGGACTTCGCCCCCAGCCTCCGCGTCTCAGCCCCTCCCCACTCCTTCCCCTTCCGGCTCCCGCCCCTCAGAGGTCCCCAATATTTTGGGTACGCTCTGGCAGGAATCTCGAGGCGGGCCCAGCCGTTGTGGCGAGAAACCTAAGGCACTGGACAAACTATTCTGCCCGCCATTGGGGATGCATGTCCAAGGGTTGCTGGAGAGCTTATGCCCCGACGTGCCACCACGTACGGGTATAAGCTTTCCAGCGACCCTTGGGCAGACATTCCCGATGGTGGAACAGCATACTCCCAGGCATCCCGCGCTGCGATGTGTTCGATGTGTGGGCCCCCAGAGGCCTGGACAACTTCCCTGGGGTTTGTTTTTCATCCTGAGTCATTTCTCGCGGTCCCGGGGCCCTTTTGAGGGCCCTGGGAGGCCGCAAAACAGCCCAAAGCTGGCCGCTCCAATGATTGTCGGAGCTTCGGATCTCTGCGCTTCATGCCCGTCTTCGCCCACCCATATTCCTTCCTCTCGGGGGCGCCGACTCGGAGAGACCTCCTCGGGGGGGAGCAATTGACCCCTAACCTTATGGTGTTCCAACCTACTTTAGCCTTTTGTTCACCAGAAAGAATTTCGAGCACCACGAACAGACCGAAGTTTGAGGGTTTTTAGGTGTCGGGCCCTGTGATGCGATACTCGTTCGACACTTTTTCGACACTTCTTTGGTGCTCGAAATTATTTAACCGCTTCGCTCATGCCGCCGGCCCTGGAGCCCTCTTTAGGGCCTCTTGTGGGCCTCTTGGGGACCTCTTGGGAGTCTCTTGGGGCTCCTTGGCGGCGTTTTGGAGGCCCCCAGGGCCTCTTGGGGGGCTCTTGGGGGTAGTCGATTGCGGCTCCCCCCTCGGAGGCCACGATCCTCGTGAGGGGTGTCGAAAAATACCCTCCCCTGGAGTGGTCTGGTGGCTTCTCCCGGGCTTCTCTCGTGACCTTGCCGGGGTACTTTTCGTCCGGGGGCCCCCAGGGGCCGCTCCGCGCGCGCGAACTAGAAATATTGTTAACAAGTTACCGGAGATCTTAGCACGCCTCTGGCCCGTTGGGCCGGCGAATTTCTGGGATGTGGTCCTTAAGCACGATGGGAGCAACATAGCCCTAACCGCTCTTTCCCATCTGGGCCTGTCCCCCCCCCGACCCGCTTGGGAACGTGCAGCTTCGCCACCGGGTCAGCGCTTCCCCTCCCCGTTTCCAGGCAGCGCTCGCCCCCTGAGCAAGTCCCCCAGTATTTCCTGTATACGCAAGGCCTGGACCTAAACAGTGTTTTGGCGATTTCGTGGGCCGTTTTCGTTTCGATTTCGTTTTGCGGTAAAGGCGGATTGAAGACAAAACGAGGGACAACGAAAACAAAACGAGAACGACAAACACCGTTTAGGTTCAGCCCTGGTATACGCTAAGCCCCGTGGGGCCGCAGGTGGGGTGGTGTCGTTTGCCCTCTGGTCCACCCACGCCCTTCCACGTCGCTCCTTCCCGTCCAGGAGAAGGTGCGGTCGGGAACTTGTGTGCATCGTGTCGCGCCGCCAGGTCTGGCCCACCGCGCTCGGGCGCGACGCGCCGGTCTCCAGGCGTGAGCGCCCCGAGATGTGTCCGAGCCTCCCGCCCCGCGGAGCGGAGCGACACGCCGTCCGCTTGCAGTGCACAGCGCCTCGCCAGGGCCTCGCGGCGAGCTAGGTCCAGCAGGTGGTCGAGTCGGCAGCTGGGCGCCTCCGAATCGAGTTGGGCACACGAGCAGGGGAAGGCAGGAGGAAAAACGGGAGGAGGGCCGCGAGGCGGCCAGAACACCCTCAGAACGTAAAAGAGCATCAGGCCCGCGCGCTCGACGCTGTCGGTGCGGGGGGCAGGCTGTGATCGCAGATCTGGGGTGAGGATGAGAAGTCGTGCGAAGGTCAGTGCAGAGTTCCAACCGCAGGAGGAGGAGGAGGAGGAGGAGGAGGAGGAGGAGGAGG
>CAUYUJ010007025.1:39500-64898 GCA_963575745.1 Prorocentrum cordatum
AGAGGCCGCCGCGGCACGCGAAGCAGCAGTTTCTGACCGCATCCCACCGAGAGGCCACGGGGGAGGGCTCCGTCGGCACCGCGCTGCCCTCGCCCCCGGAGCCGGGGGAGCGCGCGTGCCTGCCGCCCGTCCCCGTGCCCGCGCGTGGCGAGCAGCGAACGCCGGCAGCATTTCGCATGCAGAGAATGCAGGTCATGGTAAGTAGGAGGGCGGAGGAGGAGGAGGAGGAGGAGGAGGAGGAGGAGGAGGAGGCGGAGGCGGAGGAGGAGGAGGAGGAGGAGGAGGAGGAGGAGGCGGAGGCGATGAGAAGAGAGAGCAGAGGGAAAAGGCGTGAAGCTACAATAAGACAAGAGAGGAGAAGATGATAGACGAGAAGAGAGGAGAAGAGAAAGGGAGAGCAGCGACGAGGTGAGAGGAGAAGAGAAGGGGCGACAGAGAACATGAGATATGGCAATATCAGTAAAGAGAAGGCATACTGTGAAGAGAAGGGGGGGGGACACTAAGGAAAGTCGAAAGAAAATAACGGGTAAGGAAGCGAAGGAGGACGAGGACCGAATGATGAGACAGCTAAGGAGGAGGAGGACCCAGGCCTCCCAAATGGGGCTGGAGGAGGTGGGGTCGGAGGATCGCGCCACATCGCCGATGCGTCGGCGATGCGGTTCAATCCGCAGCCCGAGTTGATCCATCCTGATGTTGCGCATCGGCGATGCGGCGCGATCCTCCAGCCCCACCTGCTCCGGTACACGTCGGGTCCCCAGCAGGAGGACAAGGAGGAGGACGGGGTCCAGGGCTGGGACTTCACAGCCAAGTGACCTCTGGCGCGCGGCGCAAAAGGCAGCAGAAGACGACAACATGCCGCAGTTCACAACATGCCCTTGAGATTTTGCAAAGCCCCTCCTGGTGGGGCTTTACAACATCGAGGATCTGTTGACCACCAGTTGCCCTACCTGGTGGGGCCGACCAGTTGCCCTAACCGATTGGCAGACATCTGATGTTGGCGAAAGGGCAGCCAACATATTCTTAGCACAGCGTTTATACTGAAACTGCATCGCTGCCAAATGAAAGTCTCGCGATGCGAGGATTGGCATAAGGCGATAGTCATTATTTAGCGTCCTTCGCCGCCTCCCGCCACCGTACCGTTCCCAGGGTCAAATGGGATATTCCCTCCCAGGCCGGAAGTCTTGAAAGACATGTGATTGTTGGATGGTTTGGATTTCGGCAAGAGTCACGCGGCTATCACCAGGAGTCCCGCCACACGCCCCCAGGAGATCCAGCAATGGGGGTCCTGAGCCCCTTGAAGTCAGTAGACACACACGGTAAGAAATCTTGCCGTGAGAAATCCTGGGGCACATTGTTCGTCGATGTTTGAAGGCCCTGAGGTGGCCCAGAGCTCCTGTGAGTCCCTGGGGCCGTCGGGGGACGAGACATTTCCACGGGGAACCTGCTGGCAGGCCGATGTATTGCTTGAGGTGCCTACTGCTTATGCTGTACTCGATACAGGGCACCCAAGAGGACTGGAGGACCCAACGCCCGGTGCCTCGCGGCGCGGTGACAGACCGCGCGCCTTGAACTCTCCGGCGAGCCACGCTGGAGGCGGACAGCAGTGCAGGTCCACCTCGTTCCTCCCTCTTCCTCCTCCTCCTCCTCCTCCTCCTTCTCCTCCTCCTCCTCCTCCTCCTCCTCCTCCTCCTCCTCCTCCTCCTCCTCCCCCGCCCACAACCCCCGGAGGTGGGAGAAGCGTCTGCGGAGGAGGGGCGAGGAAGGAGGCTGGAGGTGGGTCCATGTCTGTATGCCTCCCAGATGGGGTCGGAGCAGATGGGATCGGAGCAGATGGGATCGGAGGATGGCGATGCATCGCCGATGCATCCGCGATGCGGCTAGATGTGGAGCCCAATTTTCACCACGCCGACGTCGCCGATGCATTGCCGCCGCCGCCGATACATCGCCAATGCATCGATGATGCAACGACGTTGCGGCGCGATCTTCCAACCCCGTCTGGGAGGCCTCTAATGCAACTGCTGGATCAGGAGGAGGGAGAGGAAGGAGGACGACGAAGGTGGAGGCGGATCTGTACCATGGCCACAGCTGGCTACACTGTAAGAGGCAACGCCGCTGCCCGCCTCGATGCTCAGAAGGGGCCTCGGGGCTCGCGCTCAGCTCATTCAACCAGCGCCAGAGTTGCCTAGCACTCGTGCCGGCGGGGGCCGCGGCAGCTGCAGTGTTGGCCTGCCGGGTTCTCCCGTGTGTGAAAGGCTATCAGCTCGCAGTCTTGTCTTAGGGGGCCTTGGAAACGAAAGGGCAGTTTGTGTTACCAGCTCCGTAGTGCCGATTTGGCTGTCCAGTTCCGTCGCCGGTGTTTGGTTTGTGTGGTTCCGCTTCTCTCGCAATCTAGATGCCAAACCTGTTCCGCTTGGAATCCCAGATCAGCTTTTTATGTTCGCTTCCGGGAGCCGTGTTGTACCGTCGTCACATGTCATGTTCCAGAGACAGTATCTTATGAAAACGGTACAACACGAATTCCCGGCCGTTCCAGGGGCAGATGCGCAGCGGCCGTGGCAGTGTTGGCGTACTGTTCCCGTGGAGTTCGGCGCCGCGCCCGACCCGAAAAGCAAGGGTGCCGAGCCCCAGGCGAAGCCGAAAGCCAAGGCCAAGGGCAAGCCGAAGCTCGCGATAGCGTCAGATGGCTCTGACGACGGGTGACCACGCGCGGTCGGGGAACCACTCTGCGGCGTGCGAAACACGAAAGAAAACGGTTCCCTTGGGTGTGGAGGACGGTCAGCTCTCGCCTGGCTCGCTGTTGCCTGCGATGGCTCTCGCTTCGTCTGCCCATGCCCACCACCGCCTTGCTTTTGTGGCCACGTCTTGAAGCGCGACAGATAAGTTGCCTCCGTAGATGCTCTGGCTCTCTGCCTCGGCTCGCGCCCGAGGAGAAGCGCAAGGACTCCGACGTCTCTGGCCCATTAGAGCCACAGCGCGTTCAGGCAGCGGCCAGTGTCCTCCGATCGATGTGTTGTCTCATCCGCGTTGCTCATCACAACTGCTTGCTCGCCTCTCCTGCATTGTCAGATGATATTTTTTTTCGCGATGTGCACGTCCAGGTTCTGTACAGATCAAGTGTTGCAATGACCGAGCCTGGAGCAGGTGGGAACAGTGCCGAACTGGAGAACCAGCCAGCGGGCAGTGCACAGGACCGAGGCAGGAGCAGTCAGGAAACGAGGCCGAACGAAGGAGAGTCTGGGTAACCAGGGCACAATATTGAGATGGGAACAGGCGCTAGCATGGCCAAGCGAACGGCAAGCAGGGCACGGCACCGAGCCCGGAAACAGCCAGGGACAGGGCAAATGCGCCAATGCATTGCTGACAACCAGGGCTTCGTACCGAGCCAGGAACTGTCGGGGACGTGGCCGTGCCAAGCAAAGTACTGAGAAGCAGGGCACGGGACCGAATTGGGAAGAGTCGTCGTGAACGGAACCGATCCAAAGAACTGTCCGATGTCAGGGGCAGTTTTTTTGAGACCATGTCTGGCCATTGTCAGTGCAAGCGCTGAGGGGGGCTGGGTGCTGAATGGGGCGCCCTCGCCTTCGTCCTGCACCTCCCTGCCCCCTCTCCGTCCCTCCCCTTCCCTAGGCCTCCCAGATGGGGTCTGAGTAGATGGGGTCGGGGGATCGCGCCGCATCGGCGATGCATCGCCGATGCGGCTCGATGTGGAGGCCCGATTTGCTTCACGTCGACGTCGCCGATGCATCGCCGACGTCGACGATGCATCGCCGACGCATCGCCGACGTATCGCCGATGTTTCGGCGATGCGGCGCGATCCTCCGACCCCATCTACTCCGACCCCATCCAGGAGGCCTCTAGCTTCCCTCCCTCCCCTCCCCGCGGGGCGGCCGCGCTGGTGGCCTTCCGATGCGCAGCCGCGTGCCCCGCGGGTGCACCATCTCGGGAGGGCCCCGAGGGGCACCACCCGCCGCCCCGCTGCGCTGGCCCGCAGGCCCTCCAGGAGTCGGCTCGCACTCGCGGTGGGCCTGCCCCGAGGGCGCCCCCCCTGCAGCATGCAGGCCAGACACGCTGCCCCTCCTTTCCCCCCCCCCTCGCCGTCCCCCGCAATCCGACGCTGCGAAAAAGGGAAACCATCGCGAACACTCGCGGCCAGAACGCGGTACCTCATCTTTCTGCTGCACGTTTCGGGCTGGGTGGATCAGTGATGGTCCTGGGGCCCGAAGCCGGGCCGAAACGCCCAGTGCTAGAAAATGCAGCGCCCGCATCTCACGGTCCTCCCGCCCCTGGCCCCTCCTGCCCCATGACGGCCCTCCCCTGCCTTTCCCCACCTTCTGGCCCTCCTGGGCCCAGTTGGGTGTCAGAGGGTCTAGACTGAAACCCGTGGCATTCCCGTGCTGGCTTGTTCTACAGTCGAGGCTTGTCGACCCTGCCAAACCAAGAGTACCCTCATTTCCTGTGTTTCGCGACCCGTTCCTTCCACATTATTATGGCAGTGTGGCCCTCGGAAGGGTCTTGTGTCCTTTCGCGTGTCTTCTCCAATCATCCCTCGACTGCATCTAGCCCGCATGATGTGTCCAGTCCAGACCCCTGCCTTCCCCCCCTTCCCGCTGTCTCGTGGAGCGAGAGGTCGCCCTCTGCCTGACGCGGGTCCTGGTTGGGCCAGCGTGCTGGCGGCGCCCATCTTGCAGGGGCTTGCAGGCTCTTGTTCAGAGGCGTGGCCTGGCTGCTCATGCGCTGACGGTGTACAGTCAAGGCGCTGACATAAGGGCCACTTTGGGCTCAGGAGGGGCTTGGGTTTGTGGGCCGTTCCTTTGATCTAGGTCGGGGAACCTATTCGTGAACAAGGCCCGCCGTGGCCAGAAAAGCCCCTTCGAACCTTATTTGGTGTTCCTTCTGGCAGTGCCAAGACTCTATGTTCAAATAACAGCACCGGGCTCTTCACAGGCAAGCGATTTCTTGTGTTGTTCAATACGGGGTCCCCAGAAGCTCCGACCCTCTCCCCAGGGCCACTTTTTCATCCCGAGCCGTCTTAGACGGTCCCGGTGCCGCGCGAGGGGGCCCTCACGGGCCGAAAACGGCTCAAAAGCTTTGGTCGTGATTCTTTGTACGACGCGAGTATGCACCATTAGGGGGCCACAGGCGAACCCTACCCCTACCCCCCACGATTTCTGAGGGGGAGGGTGGGGTTCACTTCGCTCGGGAGCTCCCCGTCGAAGTGAACCCCACCCTCCCCCTCAGAAATCGTGGGGGGTAGGGGTAGGGTTCGCCTGTGGCCCCCTAACCATGTTTCGTTTGGATGGGAGCGCCCCTGGCCCGACGTCGCCGCGGCGAGCGCGCGACGCGCCCGTCCCCTTCGCCATCGCCCGCTCGCACGCGCAGCGTCGTGCTCCTCCCGGCGTTTTTTCGGCCGTGCTCGCCGCTTCTCGGCGGCTTTCCAGACTCGGGATGCTTTGTGCTTGTTTTTCTTTGGATTCGGGCAAGTTTGCTTGCATGGACGGGGGGGGGGCTGAGTCTGAGGCAAGCCGAGAACAATTCGACGTGCGGAAATCACGCAAGTCGAAAGGCACTTGCACGCTCGTGTTCGATTGAAGAGGGGAGAGGGGGGAGAGGGGGGGGGGGCGAACGCCATGCAAGTAAGCTTGCCTGGATCTAAAGAAAAACAAGCTCTTTGCAGCAGCTGCGCCAGGCCGAAAGCGCTCCCGGAGTGCCAGGACCGTCCCGAATGGCCGCCGGAGAGCCGGGCTATGACCTGAAAGCCAGGGGGCAACGACCTGGGGGCGAGGGGGAGGTACCCTGAGGTCAGGCCGTTGCAACTTTTTCGAAGCGGGCGTTTTCGCCCGATTTCGGGCCCCAGGACTATCACAGATCGATCTGGCTCGGACAATGCTGCAGAAAGATGGGGTCTAGTGCTCCAGTCGTGTTTTTGTTCGCGAAGTTGTAGTTTTGCCGCAGCGCGGGATCTCAGGGGTCGCCATCAAGAAGGCGGCGGCGGGAGGGCGCGAAGATAACCGCGCGCCGCGCATTGCGGGGCGCGATGCGCCAAAATAGGTGCCCTAGACTGCCAAGATGCTACGAGACCCTGACACCCGCCAATGTGATTTTTCAATCCGCGGCCCCAGAGGTCCCGACCGCTTCCCTGGAGATATGTGTTCGTCCTGGATCCTTGCTTGAGTGGCCCCAGGGCCCAACAATGGGCCCCACCGAGGCCGGAATCGAGGAAATTCCGCCAAAAAAAATGGCATCGTCGGAGATTTGGAGAGGGGGCAGGCTATTGGAGAAGACGGTGGGAGTCTTCTTGCCGCCCACACAGCATGCACGTCAAGTAAGATTCGGGCCTGCCAGCAGGTGCCTTACGGCAGCTTTTTATCCCCCAACGAGCCCAGGGCCCATAGAAGCTCTGGGGCACTTCAACGATGGAGGAACAATGCGCCCAACGATTTCTTATAGCACGGCGTCTTACCGTATGACTATTTCGAGTCTGCGTGGACCGATCCTAGGACTGAGCTTCACGTTACTTCGACAGCTCCTCGTGTTGTCAGTCCTCTCATTAGTTCTCAATTCTTATCTCAAAATCGTCTTGGGAAAATGTTGGCCAGCGTGGACCTCAAACAGAAAGTATTGCACTGCGGATGTGCACGCTACGTGGTGGCTCAGTATCCTAAGGCTGCCGCATCTGTTCTCCACGTGCGGAGTCCGTTGCCTGTAGCTATGAGGTATCGCGGGTGCTGAGGAGTGCGCGGAGGCAGTACGGCATTGCCATCTGGGTTTCCTGGGGGCTTTTATGGGCGAAAGGGTCCGGCAATGGTGTTGAGCTTCTTCTTGGGATTATTTCGGCTCTGTTGGGTTGTTCGGTTTATGTTGGAGGCGTTGCATGTCTGTTCACGGTGCTTGGAATTGTAGTTGCGAGGTATCGGAAAATACGGCGCCGAGGAGCGGTGCAGGCAGCTGCGCGCGGAGGTGCTACTGCATTGCCATTTAGCCTTCATGGGGGATTTCTGGGTCGGAAGGTTTGGGTAGTAGGTTCGCGCTCCTTCCCGTGATGCTTTCGGGTGCTGTCTTTTGGCTTCCTTGGGCCTGGATTGCGCGCTCTCTTCGGCCGTTTGGGTTTCTTTTGGATGCCTTATGGGCGTTCATGGGGCTTCCGAGATGTTCTGAACGCTTGCATCCTTGACCAATCTAGAGAACATGAATGATTAGGGCGTGTTGGGCTTCACTGCTTCTTGGAGGTCTTCTGTGCTGGCTGAGAGTCTTGGAACGCTCATTCGGCGACGTGGGGCCTTTCCTTGTCCGTTGTGGGGTTCTTTTTGGTCCGAAGCGGTCACGCGACAAGACACGGAGGCTCCGAACTTCCAGCGGATTCCAGTAGTGAGGATTGAGGCGTACAGGGAGCGTTTGAGGACACGTCCACTCCGTGGCCAGCGGCAGGTTGGCGCACACTCCTGATATATATATATATATACAGATATAGATTTATACATATGTATATACGTAAGTATGCACGTGCATACTCACATGTATACATACATCCATACATACATGCATGCATGCATGCATACACACATACACATATACACATAGACATACATATGTTTGCATACTTATTTATGTATATACATGTATATATATATGTATATATAAAGATATGTCGGAGCAGGCTGGGGGAACGCCTGCATTTATATATTCATATATATATATATACATATATATATATATGTATATATATACACACATGTATACATCTATACATTCACAGATATGTACATAACAAAGGTGTAGACTTATATATGTGGCTCAAAACTGCTACCACTGGTTCGTATGGGGGGCTGGAGGGGGGCCCTCAGGGCTCCAAGAGGGCCTCGAAGGGGCCCTGGACCCCCTCAGAGGCTCCCAAGCTGCTCCAAGAGGCGCTCAGAGCGCTCCAGGTTGTCTGGGAGGTGGCTGAAGAGCGCGCCGAGATGGTTCCCGGACGGGCCACGAGCGCTCGAAGACAGCCCAAGACTGCTCCTGACGGCCACCAAGGCATCCAAGAGGCACTCAAGGCCGCCGAGAAGGCCCTCCAAGGCGAAAACCAAGCATTTCCGACGGAAAAACGTAGATGTCCTGGATATTAGCTCTTCAGTCCTACCAGCGGCCGCGACGGCCCCAGAGGCTCCCAAAATGGGCTCCAGACGGCTGAAGAGGACCCCGAGAGGGCCCCCAGATGGCGTGAAGAGAGCTTCAAGCAGCACGAGAGAGTTCGAACACGGCCCAAGAGAGTTCCCAGGGGCTTCGAGGGGGCTACCGGGAGATCCCCACATGGTCGGGAGGTTTTCCAGAGGGTCCCAAGACGAGCTCAGGTCCCCACGACGGTCGAAGAGGGACCCGGGACGGCCGAAATGGGCTCCCAGAGGGTTTCACAACAAAAGCCTGACCAGGATTCCTTGAAAATAGACCAGGAGGCTGCTGCGAAGGCTCCTACAAGCCTCGTCAAAAATAAACAGAAACGCAGTTGGAAATCACGACGATCGATCTTCTCGGGCACTTGTTAGAAACTGCGTTCTTCAATGCTGCGGAGGGGTCGTCGGATTTTTGAAGCCCTTGCGTCCACGTCAGATATCTAGCGTCAGCATTGGAGTAGCGCCGACCATACAATCACCGAAAACATAATCCCTCAGTTTATTTTTGACGAGGGTTGTAGGTGCAAACAACAAACACTTCCTATGCAAAAACGTGCATCGGCGGCCGCGTCGGTCCCAAAGGCTTCCCAAATTGGCGCCACACGGTTCTCGAGGCTTCCCAGAGGGCTCCAAGACAGCTTCAAGAGAGCGTCGAGCAGCACAAGAGAGCTCCAAAACAGCCCGAGAGAGTACCCAGGGGGGCCCGAGGGAACTATTGGAGGATCCCTACATGGTCGGAGATGGCTCGATGAGGGCGCCAATGCGGCTCATACCCATGACATGTCAAGAGGGGCTTGGGACAGCCGACATGGGCTTCCAGACGGGCCAAGAAAGGCGCAAAAAGGACTTTCTCATGACCGTCCAAGAGGCCGCCGCCAGCTTTCCAAAGGCATACATCAAAGGTATAAATCGAGCATTTCCTATGGCATACATATACAGATATACATGTACCATACTTGGGACGTCGCTCTTTCAGTTCTCTCAGCAGCCACGTTGGCCCCAAAGGCGTCCAACATCTGCCCCGACCGCCCCAGGAGCTCCCAGGAGGACCCCTAGACGGGCTGAAGAGAGCTTCAAGCAGCAAAAGAGAGCTCCAAGACGCTTCAAGAGAGCTTCTAGGGGGCCTGATGGGGGTCACCAGAGGATCCCTACATGGTCGGAGTAGGCCCCAAGAGGGCTCCAAGCCGGGCCGCCCCCTGGGGGGCTTGCGATCTGCGCAACTGTCGCCACTTTCGTGGGCTCCTGGGAGGCCTAGCGGAGGTAACTCCCACGCGGTGACTGGGTGGTCCTGCTTACCCTCGAGGCCGCGACCTTTTGCTTCCACTTTTGGGTTCCCTTCGCCGGGTTCGCTGCCGCGCCCCCCCGCCTCCACCCCTGGATGAGCCTCCGCCCACGTTCTGCACCTCATGCATGTGCCTCTTTTAGCGCAGCGCGTTGCTGAGTTAAACAGATGTTCTGGTTTAGCCCTCGCCGCCCCCCGCTTTTGTGTTTATTTCAACGCCATTGTGCTTCCATTTTGTATGTTTGCTGCCCCTCTTCCCGATGCTCTCCGCCGATTTCACCCCCGAGTGCCCCCCTTGCGCACTGCGGGTCCTTCAGAATGCCAGTTAGCATTGAGTAGTCCTGAATATAAGCGCCGCGTGTATAAAAATGGGTTGGGTACGTCGCAGGGTAATTGTATGGTGGGTGGCCCCGAAAGATTCAGTCGCAGAGGCTCCATGAGGCTGGCGGTGCCAGGCGCGGCGGAGGCACGGTGGAGGCGTGGCGGGGGCAGGGTGGGGGGGTCCCGGGAGGCTTTTTGCATGGTGGGTGGCCCCCAAAGATAACCGCATGCCCAGGATAGTAATGTACCCCCCCTTGAGTCGTTAGTTTTTTATCGTCGACCAATAAGAGTTTGGTCGGGGGCGCGGGGGGGCGCGGAGGCCGAACTTCATTATCACGGGACAAGTTCGCCATCGAGGTTACTTCCTTCTTATGTTGAGATAACAACATCAAGCGAAGCGAACACGTTGTTTCATGATGTCTCAAGCGAAACCAATGTCCTTCTGTCTCTTCTGTCTCTTTGTAGCTATTTCTGTCTATCTTTCTTTATCTGTCTCTCTCTCTCTGTCTCTCTATCTCTTCCTCCTCCTCCTCCCTCTGGCGCCCTGAACTTGGTTATCGCTGGGTTGATCATCTTCGGAAAATGAGGCACGTGAGCTACCCTACACAAGCAGATGACAATTTTAATCTTCATCAAGCGTTTACAAATTAAATATACTAAGTTTTAAACTTTGGATTTTTGCTATCTCCTTCTCCTCTCCTCCTCTTGCTCTTTCTCCTCCTCCTCCCTCAAGGATGTCTCAAGCGAAACCGATGTCCTTCTGTCTCTTTGTAGTTCTTTCTGTCTCTGTTTCTTTCTTTCTCTGTCTCTCTCTCTCTCTGTCTCTCTATCTCTTTCTCCTCCTCCTCCCCCTGGCGCCCTGAACTTGTTTATCGCTGGGGTTGATCATCCTGGGAAAACGAGGCACGTGAGCTACACAAGCAGATGTCATTTTTTTATTTTCATCAAGCGTTTACACATTAAATCTAATAAGTTTTGAACTTTGGATTTTTGCTATCTCCTTCTCCTCTCCTCCTCTTGCTCTTTCTCCTCCTCCTCCCTCAAGGATGTCTCAAGCGAGATAAGCAATAATTTGAAGATGTCTCAAGCGAAACAGATCAATATTTCGAGGATGTCTCAAGCGAAACAAGCAATTCGTTGAGGATGTCTCAACCGAGACAATCCTCAAGATATCTTTGGCTTTGCCCTCTTGATATCTCTTTATGCTGGCTCCGGCGGGCAACTTTTATTATCCCCCCGAACACCCCGAACTTTATTATCCCTTAGGGTTTATTATCCCCAGCTAGGGGTTAGGCTCCAGGAGGCTGGCGGTGTCAGGCGCGGCGGGGCCGTGGTGGAGGCGTGGTGGACGCAGGGTGGGGGGGTCCAGGGACGCTTTTTGTATGGTGGGTGGCCCCCAAAGACTCAGCCCCAGAGGCTCCAGGAGGCTGGCGGTGTCAGGCGCGGTGGAGGCATGGTGGAGGCGTGGTGGGGGCAGGGTGGGGGGTTCCAGGGAGACTTTTTGCATGGTGGGTGGCCCCCAAAGACTCAGTCCCAGAGGCTCCAGGGCGCTGGCGGTGTCAGGCGCGGTGGAGGCGTGGTGGAGGCGGGGTGGGGACAGGGTGGGGTGGGGGGGTCCGGGACAATTTTCGCATGGTGGGAGGCCCCCAAAGACTCAGTCCCAGAGGCTCCAGGAGGCTGGCGGTGTGAGGAGGTCCCGGCGAGGATTTTGCAGGGTGGGTGGGTGTGAAAACCGATGCCCAGACCCCCAGGAGGCTGGCGGTGCCAGTCGTGGCGAGGACGCGGCGGGGGTTCCCGGGACGGATGTTGCAGGCCGGGGCTGCCTAAGAACCGATACAAGGGAGCTCGAGGAGGCTGGGGATGTCGGGCGTGTGTGGGGAGGGGCCCCGGGCCGATGCACAGAGGCTCCAGGTACTGGAAATGTCGGGCGTGGTGGGGGAGGGGATTCCGCACACGCCTCGTGGGGTCGGCGGATTTGCGGTGCAAGCTGGAGGCAGCAACGGAGTGGCAACGGGCGGCAACGTCCACCCAGCGCACGAGGCGGCAACGAGGCGGCAATGGGCGGCAACGTGGCGAAACCTCGCCAGAGCCACCCAGCCCACGAGGCGGCAACGAGGCGGCAACGGGCGGCAGCGTGGACAACCCCCGCCGGACCCAAGCAGTTCCTTCGGGAGACGAGCGAGAACCCCTAAGTGCAAGCACTGCTTAGGAGAAACTTCCTGGCCGACCCCCCTCTCGGTCTCCTGCCCCCTCGGCCCCGGGGCCTCGGTGCTGGGCGCTTCTGGCTCAGCTGAGGCTGCTCTTCCCTCGGCAGGTGCCCCCTGGGAGGCGCCCCCTCTCGGAAGCAGTGGAGGCTTCGAGCCGGCCCCGGGAGCAGGCGACGGCTCCTCGGGCCCCGAGGCAGGAGAGGGCTGGAGATGCCCTCGAGGGGAGGGAGGGAGGGAGGGGGGGTGGGAGGGGGGGGGAGGAAAGGGGGGGGGGCGGGGGGGGGGGGAGGGGGGGGGGGGGAGGGTGGGGGGGGGGGGGGAGGGAGGGGGGGGGGGGGGAGGGGGGGGGGAGACCCGGCAGCTCGGCCGACCTCGCCATCCGGCCCGCAGGTCGAGGAGCCACTGGCGCTGGCCTCTGCGCCGCGCCCTGCGGCCGGCGGGGGGGCCGGCGGCAGGCGGGCGCGCCGTTCGAGGCCGCCGCGTTCGGGGCGGCCCAATGTCCGCTTGCCTCCGCCGCTCCCCGTCTCCCTCCGTCCCTCCCTCCTCCTCCTCCTCCCCTTCCTCCTCCTCCTCCCTCCTCCTTCCTCCTCCTCCTCCTCCCTCCTCCTCCTCCCTCCCTCCTGACCCCTCCTCCTCCCCTCTCTCTCTCCTCCCCCTCCTCCTCCTCTCCTCCTCCTCCTCCTCCTCCTCCTCCTCCTCCTCCTCCTCCTCCTCCTCCTCCTCCTCCTCCTCGTCGTTCGTGCCGTTTGCCGTCATCCGCGGCGCGGTGGTCACCGTAGTTCTCCGAGCCCTGGCGCGCGTGATTAAAAATGCTTCGTGTCCCGCGGGGTATATTCATCAGCCCAGGAGGGGGCGGGGCATCATTTGTTCAGCACAAGCTGACACTAGGAGGGCCCAGACCTCCTTTCGCCGTGACAGACTCACGACCTCCCATTCTCGGCCTCTGGGGGCCCTCACCAAGCGTTGGGACCGTCAAGAAGTGAGACTCGGGTTGAGAGGCTGGCCCTTCTGGAAGGGGTCCAGACATCCGGGGACCCACGTCACGAAAAAACACCGTTCGAGATTCATTTGTTTCTTCGAGATTCAAGTGTTTTGGGCATTTTCGTTGCTCCCTGGCGGTTTTCCAGCCTCGGGATGTTTAGCAGCAGCCGCGCCAGACCGACAGCGTTCCCAGAGTGCCAGGACCGTCCCGAACGGCCGCCAGAGACCTGAAAGCCAAGGGGCAGCGACAGGGGGGAAGAGGGAGGTACCCAGAGACCTGGGCGTTGGATGCTTGCATTTGCACACTAGGCGAATGTCGCCCAGTTTCTGGCACCGGCGCCATCACAGATCGGTCTGGCTCGGAGATTGCCGCAGAGAATGGAGGTCTAGGCCTCCAGTCGTGATTTCTGCGATGTTGCAGGTTTTTCGCAACGTCGGGTCTCAGGGAAGGGGGGGTCAGCATTTCTGAAACAGATGGCGCACGATGTCCCGCGCGATCCATAGATTCGAGCGACTGTGCAGCACGAGGCTCTCTGAATTGCGCGTGCATCCCTATCCGTTTTCTTTCGTGCAAGTGTCAAGCCCCGGGATCGCCGACTTTTCGTTTGTGCCGTCGCAAGCTCGGAGCGCGAGCTTCAACGTGCTGGCCAGCAGCAAGGGAAATAATTCCGTGTCTGCTTGTGGATTGGCGCCAGTTTGATCAGTTTTTTTTTCCTCTTCCTCCGACGCCTCTCCTCCCCTCCTCGTCTTCCTCCTGATCATTATCCTGCTTCGTTTCCCCTCCACTCCCTCCCAATAGTCCTCCTATTCATCCTCCCTCTCCATCATCTGTCAAACGGTAGTGATCTGAGTGTTCAACCCTGCATGGAGCCTACTTGAGTGTTCAAATCAGGGCTTGCACCTTGAGCCAACAGACTTGGCTTTTGAGCCTTGGGTATGAGGCGTTGGGCTTTTGCCTTCAACGCTTAGGACATATTTTCTAGCAGGCGCTTCTACATGCTAGACGCTTAGCTGCACGAGTTTGTACAGCAATGTGTGATGTGAGCATGTGTGTATGTTTCCGCTTGAATGCGTCTTTATATGACAGTGCCACATACAATCCGTTGAAGCGGCAGCCCTAGTTTCAGCCTCGCTTGTTACATGTTGGCCGTTCGGCAGAGCCTGTCTGGCCTTTGTGGTGGAGCTTTTCAGCCCGTGTGCCCAGACGTTCGGCCCACCGAAGAACGTCCACCAGGGAAGGGTGATGGCGCGTGAGGGTGAGGGTGGCAGGCCCCCTCCGATGTGGAGGGCCGATCCGCCCGGCAGCGGGCCCCCGCCCGGGCTCCTCCCCTCCCCCAGGGGGCCCAAGGGAGGAGGAGGGAGGAGGGAGGAGGGAGGAGGAGGGAGGAGGAGGGAGGAGGGAGGAGGAGGGAGGAGGAGGAGGAGGAGGAGGAGGAGGAGGAGGAGGAGGAGGAGGAGGAGGAGGAGGCCAGCGCGCGCACGCCAAATGTGTGGACCTTCGGTGTGGGTGGCGACCGCTGCGGTCGAGCGGGTGCTCCCAGCAGGAGGGCCCTCTGGGCTCACGGGCAGCGGCTTCCCACCCGTCGGCGGGCCGCCCCGCGCCGGAGCAGCAGCGGTGAAGCGACGCGAACAGGGTGCCCATCGGTCGTTGAGAGTAGGTATTTTTGGATTTCCAGATTCCAATCTACTTTCAGCGCCTTCCCACTTCAAGAGTCGAGTGGTTTTCCCTCTTCCTTCCTCTTCAGGAGGCGTGCGGGAGCCCAATCTATTGCCAACGCCTTCCTACTTCATGTTTCTACCTACTTCTTCCGACCGATGGGTGCAGTTGCGCCCGCCCGCAGCACCGCCGATTTTGAGCTGCAGTAGGCCTTCGGCCAACAATCACGTCTGTGCGCGAGAGAGAGCCGTCCGTTCGGAGCAGGGCCGAGGTCCTGGCCAGGCCCATCGTGGGCGAGCTGGGGAGGGCACGCGTGCACACCGATCCCAGGCTCAGGACGGGCCTGGCAAGGGTCGGTACTGGCGCGTAGTAGGCGTGGCCGGCGCGGGCCCGCCGAGGGGCCCATTCCTCGATATGTATAGCCGCCTCCGGCGCCGGGAGGCGCCGGGGAAAGTCAGCTACGTGAGCCGATTCTCCCCCCCTTCCCCCCCTTTGCTATGGCCCCCTTCCGCCCGAGCCGAACTGGGCGCCTCGCGCGGGGCGGGCCTGCACCGCGGAGCTGGGCACTCCGCAGGGCGGCGGCGCGGAAGGGCGCGAGCAGAGGTGCGCGCCGCGCCGCGCGGGGCGCGCGGGGCACGGGGCGCGCCAGGGGGGGGGGGCGGCCCGGTCTGGGTGGCCCCACGGGGGTCGGGAGCGGCAAAGAGGGGGGTGATGACTAGGGGGGGGTGGATATCATGGCGGGGGCCATGATGTTTCCCCAGATGTCATGGCGCCCCTTCTTATTTCATTACGTCCCCAGCCCCCCCCGCTGGGCCGCGCACATGCCGCCGGTCATGATTTGCACCCCCCCCTCTTGGACGCCACCCTCTTGGCCGCTCCCGATGGGGGCAGTGGGACAGTCTGGTCCAGTGGGGCACACTGCAGTCGGCCCTGATGAGGAGGTCGACCCTGCCAGCTCAAGGGTGCCCCTTGCGCCCTGTGCCTCGCGGCACGTGCCCTCTGGCACTCCTAATGGCGATGTGGCTTTCGGAAGGGCCTTGTGTCCTCTTGCGTGTCCTCTCCAGTCAAGTCCGACTGCAGGGCACCCAGAGTGCCCAAAGCGCACGGGGCCCTGACGTGCGCGACCCCCAGAGGTCCCGACCGCCTGCCACAGGGGGCAGCCTGCCGCACCAGCTCCGTTCTGGGTGGCCCCAAGGGGCCCGACGACGGCCCCCTCTGGAGAGCCGACATCGAGGGGACCAGCTCGGCTGTTTGCACACGCTCCGGCTGTGGAGGAGTTGGTGGTCCCCAAACGTGGTGGTGAGAACGCCTGGTGGTGAGTTTTGGGCGATTTGGGTGGTGGTTTTCGAGCGCCGGCTGGCCCAGGAAACGCAAGACCTCGTGGCGACCGCGTGTCCCCAAACCCGGTGGCGACCCAGAATTATTTGTTGGGGGAATCGGGGTCACCACCGGGTGTCTCACCACCTGGTTTGGAGACCACAGAAGGAGGCCGAGTCCCCCCCCCTCACACTGGGCGCACGCGCGGTGCCCGACGGCCGCCCATCCGAGCGAGCGCGCGGGGCGCCAGGCTGCCGTAACCCTCTCGTCGGGGGGAGCCGCCAGCGTTTTCAGCCGCAGCCGCGGCCTTCCGGAAGCTCGCCCCGGCTGCCTGTAGGAAGAGTCCTAGGAAGAAAGAAACGAACCCTAAGAAGAAGAAGAAGAAGACGAATAGTAGCACTACGAATCGTAATGACAAGTAATGCTGATCATCACGTGGTTGTACATCTTACACAGACTTGGAAGAACAGGAGCCATCATACAAGAAGGATGAGACGGTGAATAGGAAGAAGGACAACGCCGAGCAGAAGACGACGGAGAAGCTGTGCCGCCCCCGTTCCCAGACGCCCGACAGCGTGACTGCTTCCCGTCCGCGGCCCCGTGGGTCTCGACCGCGTCCCCTGGAAGAGTTCTTCTCTCGTCGTGGATCCACTCCTGTTTGATGGCCCCGGCGACATCGGCCCGTGGAGTCCGAAATCGGGGAAAAGCCGCCGGACTTCAGACACGCGTCGTCGGAGAATGTGGGCTTCGTCCTGCAGAAGCGCCGCTCCCGCCTGGCCTTGCGCACGCTCTCTCTGATGGCTCGCCGACCCTTCCCCGACCGGGATCGAGCTGGATAGATCCATGGTAAAGTTGCGCAAGCCGATGCACATCGAGAGAAATCTAATTAGGAGCACGTCGCGGAAACACCAGCGCGAATCGAGGGACAGCAGAAGCCATTTCCCTGGAGGAGGAGGAGGAGGAGGAGGAGGAGGAGGAGGAGGGAGGAGGAGGAGGAGGAGAGGGATGAGGAGGAGTTGGAGGAGGAGGATGAGGAGGAGGATGAGGAGGAGGAGGAGGAGGAGGGAGAGGAGGAGGAGGAGGGACTCGACGCTGCGGAAACCGCGCAGCCTGCCGAAGACCGCGGCCAGGGCCCCGGACCCCACCCGTCTGCGGCCCGTCTCCAGCAGGATCGATCCGCGGTGGCGCCGGGGCCGGAAGCCGGGCGCACGCGCCCGCCGTGAAGGTGCCTGTTTCTCTTTGGATTCGGGCAAGTTTGCTTGCATGGACGGGGGGGGGGGGGCCGAGTCCGAGGCAAGCCGAGAACAATTCGACGTGCGGGAATCACGCAAGTCGAAAGGCACTTGCACGCTCGTGTTCGATTGAAGAGGGGAGAGGGGGGAGGGGGGGGGGGGGGGGGCGAACGCCATGCAAGTAAGCTTGCCTTGATCTAAAGAAAAACAAGCTCAAGGCAATACTGCAAAGCACGGATCTCGGGGCACCTCCCCCCCTCTCCCACCCCCTGGTCGTTGCCCCCTGGCTTTCGGGTCATCGCTCGGCTCCGTGGCCGCCGCTCGGGACGATCTGGGCACCCCCGGAACGCTCTCGGCGTGGCGCAGCTTCTGGAGCGCCTCCCGAGGCTGGAAGGCCGCTGAGAACCGCCGAAGGAATCTCGAAGCCCAAACTTCCCCATCCTTCGCTCGCCCCCTCTGCCTTCCCCCTCTCTGGGTGCGCTGCCGAATGTCGCAGACCCTTCGCGCCTTGCGATCTGGCGGGCTCGGCACGAGAGCACGAGGCACTCAGTGGCACAGGGCGCCGCATTGCAAAGAACTGCGTGCCCGTGGATCCGAGGCTCCAGAAAAGCTGGAGCAGCGGGCTGTTGGCCGTCCTCGGCCTCCAGGGGGCACCTCAACGGGCCCCGGGACCTTCAGACCACGACTCGGGACGAAGAGCGATCCCTGGAGCATCCGCCAGGGCTGGCCCTCAGCCCGCAACGAGCACCCGCCACGGAGGAAGGAGCACCGCTGGGCCTCAGCGCATCGCATGTCGCCGCGCCACTTGTTCTCGACGCGCCCACAGGGACGACGCCGACCTCAGCTGCCCCGACACGCAGCACGCGACACGCGCCGCGCAGTGGCACAGAGCTCAGCACGCAGACGCGACACCACGCGCTCCTGGGGCTGCCGGTGGCCACGATAGAAAGTGGGACGTTCCATTTGGGTCGTGTCTCATGGCCACTGGTAGTCAGCCATAGGCACGTGTGAGGTTCCATCGAAACCCAAAACCCTCTCGCGCGGGGGGGGCCGGCGCCGGCGCAGGCCTCGGCGCCGGCGGCCGCCTCCGCGGCCTCCAGGCTCGCCTCCGCCACCTGGAGCAGCGGCGGGCCGCTACCGCTCGAGGGCCAGGGGGGGGGAGGGGGGAGCACCTTTTTTTTTTTGGTTACAACGACTCATCCTCCTCCTCCTCCCTCCTCCTCCTCCTCGCCCCCTTACTCCTCCTCCTCCTCTTCACCCCTCCTCCCCCTTCTCCTGCCTCCTCCTCCCCTCCTCCTCCTCCTCCTCCTCCTCCTCCTCCTCCTCCTCCTCCTCCTCCTCCTCTCCCCCTTCTCCTCCTCCTCCTCCTCCTCCTCTCCCTCCCTTCTCCTTCCTCTCCTCCTCCTCCTCCTCCTCCTCCTCCTCCTCCTCCTCCTCCTCCTCCTCCTGTGTCTGCTGGTCCACGAACGGGTGCGCAGAACACATATTACTATTCATCTTCGCTCAGTGCAGACAGAGCTTCCGGCTCGATGAGTTCTTCCAGGGCCTGCACGACCACCTCTCAAGGTAGTGGCTGGATCACTCGGACACTCTCCGGAAGGCCCAGGGAAGCCCTCAGGAGCCGCTCGATGGACAGGATCAGGCGCGTATCCCAGAATCTATCCCGAGAGGCCGCGCTCCTACCGCCCCGGTGGTTCCGAGGTCGAGGCATGAGGCGAGAAAGGAAAGTCTTTTCCTCGCGTCTTGAGCCATCGTGTTTCCGGAGCTCTCTTTGCGGATTCTGACGTCCAGGAGGCGGAGGCGCTCCATCTGGACACCAGAATCCGCGTGAGGCGGGCGAAGGTCGCACCAGCCTCCCAATTGCTCCCATCACTCTATGCCCCTGAGTCCTACGTCTGCTGACGGGCGCCCAGACCGTTACGCCCAGAACTACAAGCGACTTGTCCCTCTGAGTCATCCGGGGCACCATCGGGCCTCGGGGCCAGGGGGAACAAAAACACGACATGGTACCACGGAGCCGGCCGGTGACCTTGAGCGCCCCCCAGGGGCCTCCAGAAGGTCACCGACAGCCGGCCAGGAAAAACGTCACCACATGATATATCTGGACGCCCGAAATGGGTACCGAAAGAATGGGTACAATGCCCAACAGCGGTTCCTGTTCATTTTGAACAGGACTCGCTGTCCGCGCCGCCGCGGCCTGTGTCCATTCGAGACAGAAGGCCGCCTGCCCAACAGCGGCCGCTGTTGGTTTGGGACAACATATGTTGTTGGGCATAGTGCCCATTCTTTCAGTACCCATTTCGGGCGTCCAAAATATAATGTCGCGCACTGTTTTGGGAGCTAACCTACTCATGCTGATGCATTCGGTCTGGTCGTGCAGCGCTGCTCCTCCACACGCGGAGGAGCGAAGGGGGGGAGGGGGGAGGAGCAGGGGGGCGGAGCGAGGGGGGTGGAGCGAGGGGGACGCGGAGGGGGAGGTGGTTGGGGTGAGCGACGGGGGTGTGGAGGGGGTGCGAAGCGATGGGGGGGGGGGAAGGGGCGGGAGGAGGAGGAAGGAGGCGGGGGCTGAGCGAGGGGGAGGGGAGGGGCGGGTGCAGGAAAAATCTTGGCGGGCGTGTCTCTTTCATAGCTTTCGCCCTCCAGGTGCCCTGAACCCAGGACTGTTGGGAAGCGACTCGGAACGAGAAACGGTCCCAGGGTGGGAAAGAAAGAGGAAGAGAGAGAGAGAGAGAGATACAGAGAGAGGAATCATGAGAGAGAGAGAGAGAAAAAAAAAAAAGCGAGAGGAAATCAGAAAGAGAGAGAGAGAGAGAAAGAGAGAGAGAGAGAGAAATAATGAGAGAGAGAGAGAGAGGAATGAAGCGACAGAGAGAGAGGGAGAAAAGGGACATGGATATGGATGGGCGCATCGGCAAGGACATACGATCGTAGCAGCAAGTCATTGATATTGCCGTTGCCTTTCGGAATTTAGAGTATAATTCCATGTGGTCTATAGCAGGGGCGGTGTCCGATAAGATAGCTCTCAAGCGTTGTCAACTGAAAATGCGTGTTCGAAAAAAGAATCCGTCAACAACAGCAGCCAATGCCGCTTGACCCTTGGCGCACTGTTGGGGTGACGTGTGACGCATCGCAACATCATGCTGGCCCTCTCGGCTGTCCGTGCTTCCACCAGCTGCAGCCAGCCAATCGACGCACGCTGGGAAGACGTACACACAGTTCACTTCTGCTCGTTCGAGAGTTCTTGGATCTTCTGGGGGCCAGGATCCGTTCGTTTCTGATTCCTCTGTCCTGGGCCCCTTCCTGGCCACCAGGGGCCAGGAAGAATTAGGATCGACCACAGTTACTCCAGATTTCGTAATAAAAGGGAGGGGGTCTGGACCCTCCAAGACGAGCCATTTCAGACCCCCCCCCGTGGGAGAACCCTCCAAAACGTCGTCCCCAGACCCCCCCAGGCCCTCCAAGATAGCCTGGAAGAGACCCCCCCCCGAAATGAGAACCCCTCCCTTTTATTACGAAATCTGGAGTAGAAATGAGCACGGATTCGACATGAGCGACGTGTCTGCGCTCCCCGCGCGTGGGCGACCAGGGGCAGTGCTTTTCTGTGCAGGGCCTGCACTTGCACGCCAGGCTGCGTTCCCCGAGCCGCCGGCCCCTGCACCCGCGGCAGCCGTCGACGCGGACCTCCGGGGGGAGGCGGGGAGGGTCGCTGCCGCCGGTGAGGAGGAGGAGGAGGAGGAGGAGGAGGAGGAGGAGGAGCAGGAGGAGGAAGAGGAGGAGGAGGAGGAGGAGGAGGAGGAGGAGGAGGAGGTGAACTTGGAGGAGGATGACGCGGAGGGAGGAGGGGAAGGAAGAGGTGCTTCTTCCCCGCTGGGTGCTCTGCTCGAGCTCTCCAGGCCGCAGCTTTGCACGGGTCCCTTTGTCACAGTGTTGGCACCGAGGGGCCGCCGGGAGCATCCACATTTGGCTTGAGACGTGCTCTCTCTCTCTCTCTCTCTGTCTCTCTCTCTCTCTCTCTTTCTCTCTCTCTCTCTCTCTCCCCACTTCTTCAATGTTGGCCCCTGTTTCCCTTCTTACGCGCTGTTCGTCCCTCCGCTCCATTGCTACTAGGTCTGTTCACTTCGGGGCCCTAGGCTCTGTCGGGAAGCTTCCTGGGATGTTTCGGCAACCCCCTACCAAGCTTGAGGATCGGCCAATGGTGCATACATGAGCATGTTCTGTTTGCTGGTGTCTGGCCAGCGCATGGCTTGGCCGATGACCCTGCGTTGCTTAGAGCTCTGAGGAATGCCACTGGACGCTCGAGACAAATTTGGCCGAGACCAGAGCAGCTAAATTGTAGAACATGCCACAGACAGTTTCGAAGCAGATAATGTGCCTTGCTGATTTGCTCTGGCGCGGAGCGAAGGGGATTCCGCGGAGTGGCGAGGCCGACATAGGAGAAGGTCACAGAGGTGCTTTTCTTTAAGCAGTCAGAATGATCAACTGATTGCAACCGGAACGTTTCAAAACGTACGCTCGGTGGACGCAAGCTGGGAAAGTCATGCGAGGATTCTTGCCCCAGACGGCTTCAGCGGCCGAGTGGTATTCAACAATACGTGCTCGCGGGTCCCGAACAGTTATGGTGGAACGCTGTTTTTGGCAGCTGTGTTCTGATGCGAGTGTCGCCACGCTGTGACGTTGCGCTGCTCTCGAGCTGGCTGTCCATTCCGTGTGCACATCGTGTTGATCGGCCAATTTTCCACCACCACTACCACAGGTAGGAGAGGGAGGAGGAGGAGGAGGAGGAGGAGGAGGAGGAGGAGGAGGAGGAGGAGGAGGAGGAGGAGGAGGAGGAGGAGGAGGAGGCCCCCTGGCGGGGCTGGTGTCGTCGTTGGTGTCGTCGCCGCCGTCGTCGTCGTCGTCGTCGCCGTCGTCGCCGTCGTCGTCGTCGTCGTCGTCGTCGTCGGTGCCGCCGGCGTTGGGGTCGTCGTCGCCGCCTTTCTGTCCCCCTCCCTTTCCCCCCCGCCCTCCCTCGCCTTCCCCCCTCTTCTTCCCTTCCCCTGCCCCCCCTCCTCCCCTCCCTCTTCCCCCCCTCCCCCTCTCGTCGGTCCAACGGCGTCCTTCGACGCTGGGGGTCCTGGCAAGAGAGCGCGCCCCCGACGGGCGTCCAGCGACAACCCCGTCAGCCCTGCCGTGGCAGGCTTCGGGGTTCGCTGAGTCGCCGGCAGACCGTCGGGTCAGGTTTCTAATATCTGTTTAAGCGTGTTTCTCCCAGTCTGCCGGGAGAAACCCGCACCGGTCGGACCGGTGGCGGCATGCGATCGAAAGAAAGAAAAGCCGAAAGGAGGAGGAGGAGGAGGAGGAGGAGGAGGAGGAGGAGGATGACGGGGACCTCCTCCTTCCTTCTCCCCCGTCCTACATGTGGTAGTGGTGGTGGAAAGCTTGCCCATCACGTGCCTCTGGCCACCGCGAGCCCGTGGCCCTCAAGCTCCGACCCGGAGCACGTCGCCGCACGACGCGCGGAGCCCAGTGGGCGGGAGGCGCGGCGAGCCCTCGGGAGGAACGTGAGCTGGTGGGCCTGTTTTCCACCACCACAAGTTGGAGGGGGGAGGGGGTCCTCGCCCTCCTCCTCCTCCTCCTCCTCCTCCTACTTTCTCTCCTCCTCCTCCTCCTCCTTTCTCTCCTTCCTCCTCCTCCTCCTCCTCCTCCTCCTCCTCCTCCTCCTCCTCCTCCTCCTCCTTCCCCCCTCCAACTCATGGTGGTGGTGGTGGTGGAAAACAGGCCCATCATGAGTACCAGGGTGCCACCAGGACCGTCTCAGAGGGCTCCAGGTGGCGCCCGAGGCGGCCAAGCAGGCCCCCAGGCGCAACCCATGGGCGCAGCCGCTCCTCGCAGATCAACGAGCCCTCGGGCGCAGCCCATGGGCGCAACCTGTCGCGCAGCCCATCGGCGAAACCTACTGGGAAGCAAAATCCTCGAACCCTCAGTCGCATCCCACTGGCGCACCCCATGGTGCAACCGTTGGCGCAACCTCGTGACGAAACCTATTGCCACGCAGAACGTTCGAGCCGTCAGGCGAAATGCACGGGCGCACTTTTCGCCAAATCCTCGAAGACTCATGCGCAACCGAATGTCACAATCTATGGGGCAACCGAGGGGCACAACCTGTGGCCACGAATATGCGTACAAACACTGCTTCAAAGTTTGGCAATGTCGTTCAAATTCACTGAGTTGTCGCACGCCTCACCCATACCCAAACATGTGGCGCTTCAATTTTCTCGATGCGGGGACCCCTCGAGGTCTGGACCACTTCCCTGGGGCGAGCTTGTCGTCCTGAGTCGTTGTTTGACGGGCCTGGACCGTTTGAGGGCTTCTGGAGTTTGAAAATCGAAATAACAATTGGCCGCTTCAATTTTTCGGAACCCCCGGTCCCTGGGCTTCCCACAGGAGAGGGTCGGCCGTGCCTGCCCCTTAGGCGGCGCAGTTTTCAGAGGCGCGGGGCGGGCGCGCTTCCTCGGCACAGCGGTGGCCTGACTGCCGGGGCCGATCTGAGGGGCTGTGCGGGGCGGTGTGCCCCCGCACCCCAGACCTCCGACGTCGCTTCCTTCACAGGGGGGGGGACTCCCCAGAGATCCGAGGCTCCGACAACATTGGAGCGGCCAGTCTGGGGCTGTGTTCGGCTTCCAGAGGCTTTCAGCGAAAAACGGGAAATGGTCCGGACCTTCGGGGGGCCACGCATCGAAAACATTGGAGTGCCAGATGTTTGGATTTGTCCTCTGTCATTTTCTCGGTCTCTCTCCTCCTGCCTGGTCCCCCTGGGTATTTCCATCCTTCTGCAGTTGCTCATCCACGATAATCGACCGTTGTTTTAGCCCGGGCGCTGTGAATAGCCTTGGCACGGCAGCGTTTCACCCGGGAGGTGGCGGCTGCTTGTGGGGTCGTTTGCCGAAGTTAGAGGGGAGACCCAGTAGACGCAGCTAACATCGGGACCTCTAAGGTTCGGGCGCTACAAGGTTCCGACACTGGGCGTTTTCGCCTGGTTTCGGACCCCGCTGCCCTCTTAGATCTATCCGGCTCGATCAACGCAGCAGTCCAGTGCTGCGGTCGTGATCTCAGGGTTCTCTGCGTCGTGGAAAGATCTCAAGGGAAGGCGCCACCGATGGGCCCCAGGACCGCCACAAAACGACTGGGGACGAGACCCCGTGCCAGGGGCGTGACCGTGCCCTGGCCCTCACCTCCAGATAGCTGGCGATCGAATATGGTTCAACCAATTTGTTTTTCTTCATTTCGGCCCTCTGGCGCCCTTTATCGGGCCTGGGAACCAACCAGAACGCATGCGGGGCGAAAAGCTTGTCGGGTCGGGACCTCGGGCCGCGGAGTGAAAAACATGTCGGCGGAGGTCGGGCCCTCCCCACGTCATGGGAGACTCACGACGGACGTTTTTGGGCAGCTCTCGCTGCCCACGAGACGACTCGGGACGAGAAGCTGGTCGCCAGGGCAGGGGTCCAGACCTCCGAGGTCCACGCTGCGAGACACCACACAATCAGAGTTCTCCTCCTCCTCCTCCTCCTCCTCCTCCCTCCTCCCTCCTCCTCCCTCCTCCTTCTCCCTCTTCTCCTCCTCCTCCTCCTCCTCCTCCTCCTCCTCCTCGGGCTCTGCGGCCGCAGCCCCCCCCCCCCCTGTGCCCCCTGCACGCCAAGCTGCATGAGCACACCCTGGCAGCCGCCGGCAAGCGCGTCTGGTTTTTCAGTCCGCGGTCCCGGGGTCCTGGCCGCTTCTGGGGTGCAGTGTTTCGCCATGCATCCGTCTTGAGTGGTCCTGGGGCCCAACAACGCCCTCGGCGCCGAACTCTAAGGAAACCGCCAAGACTGGAACAATCACGTCCTCGTCGAAGAATAGCCTCGACCGGGGTCTTGGAAGGCGGCGCGGCCACATCTCGGGAATAGTAGCTCTACGGGCCAGGGGGGCCAGGGGCCTCTCCCTAGGCATCCGGCGAATTTATTTTTTTGCGATGCGTGGCACCCCGGAGGTGGGCCGGCTTTTTTTCCCGAGTCGTGCTTTTCACGGTCCTGGGCCCGCTGCGGGCTCCTAGAGGCCGCAGACGGCCCAAACCGGGCCGCTCAGGGAGCCTCGGGTCTCTGGGATCAGATCGTCGGAGATCGGGGCGCAGGGCGCGGCGGGCATGCTGGGGTCGTGGAAGACGGCGGGAGGAGGAGGAGGAGGAGGAGGAGGAGGAGGAGGAGGAGGAGGAGGAGGAGGAGGAGGAGGA
>CAUYUJ010007025.1:64998-104998 GCA_963575745.1 Prorocentrum cordatum
GGGAGCAGGCAGGAGGAGTTGGAGGAGGGAGGAGCAGGGAGGAAGGAGGAGGGAGGAGGGAGGAGGGAGGCTGGAGAAGGGAGGAGGAGGAGGAGCAGGAGGAGGAGGAGGAGGAGGAGGAGGAGGAGGAGGAGGCCCGCGGGGTGGAGCGATCGTGTCTGGCCACGACCGCCCACGCGCGCGCCCCCGCGCGCGCCCTCGCCTCGGCGCGGCTACGCGCCCGAGGCACCAGTCAGGCCTCTCCTCTCGCAGCCCGCAGCAGCCTGGCCACCTTGGCGGCTAAGCTCGGCGAGCAGCTTCGCTCTCGCGCTCGGCGCCGCGGGCGCGGCCCTCCGCCGCCGCCGCCGCCCACGGCTCCCGCCTCTCCTTCCGCAGCAGGGCCGCCAGCAGCCGCCTGGCCCTCCTCCTGCAGCTTGGCCACCTTGGCCACGCGCCACGGCGACGGCGAGAGACTGCACGCGCGCCCGCGGCGCCGCGGGGGCGAACCACCTCCCCCTCCTCCTGCAGGCGGCTCCGCCAGCGTGTTCACCTGCACGTCCACGCACTCCGCCGCAGAGCCTCCCGCCAGCGGCTGGCTCTCACGTCCTGGAGGCTCAGTGGCGGCCAGCCTTGGCGAGCTGCCTCGCTCGCACGCGCGGCGCCGTGGGCGGAGTCCGCCGCTGCCGCCGCCCGCGGGTCTCGCCACACCTCCTGCCTCTGGTCCGCCAGCGGGCCACTGGCCCTCCGCCTGCGGTCTGGCCACCTTGGCCACGCGGACCCGCGACGGCGAGCGACTGCGCACGCGCTCGCACCGTCGCGTGGGCGAGGCCCCACCGCCTCCGCAAGCAGGCGTCTCCGCGAGCACGGTCTCCGGCTCGCCTGCGCCTCCAGCCGCAGGGCTGGCCGTCAGCGGCTGGCCTTCGCGCCCGCGAGGCGCCACACCGTCCAGCAGCTCCCCGCTCTGGTCGTCGAGGCGCACGACGACGACTGGCACCACCCTCGCGGTGCGGGGCGCGAGCCCCCGCTGCAGCTTGGCCACCACCGCGCTGCCCGCCGCGGATGGCGGCTGCTTGCACTCGCCGCTGAAGCCGCAGGCCCTGGCGGCGCCCGCGAGCCCGCAGAGGCGGCAGGCGACCAGCGGCATCCTACGCTCCAGCTGCTCGTCCTCGACGGGGCGGATGACCACCAGGTCGTGGGCGGCGAGCCCCTGCTGCCTCAACCTCCTGTTGGCATTCGCCGCGTCCGCCACGATGGAGCCTGGGCATTCACCAGCTCTTTCCTCCCACCTGCAAACCTCGCACCACCTGGGCTGCCCAGGTTTCCCGCGCCAGGTGCAGGCCACCTGCGCGGCTGCCGCGCGCCTCTCAGGGAGAGCCCGCTGCTGCTTGACCTTGCCGTGCGTGGTGTCGCTGCCGTCGACCCAGGTGCCCACCGCCGAGCACCACATGGCGACCCTGTCGACTAGGCCACGGTTGTGAGCAAGCTGCAGGCGCTCACGGCCAGGCAAGCGTCCCGCCGCGGCAGCCTCCTTGGCCGCGCGGTCAGCCAGCCGATTGCCGTACCATTCGCGGAGCGACAACTCCCCTGCCTCCACCTGCTTCCTCGTGCTGTGGCTGGGCACCCACCTCAGTTGCACCTCGCTTCCCAGCCCACCTCGTTCATCCAGCAGTGCCCACGCTTGCCTCCACAGGTGCGCCCAGGAATAACCGCTGGCCGTAGTGCGCACGCGACCCACCTGATAGAAGCCGTCGAACACGTACTTCGAGTCCACGACCAGCACGGTGTCACCGTTGCCGTACCTCAGCGCCATGATCACCGCCGTGAGCTCGCTGCCGTTGATGTCGACGTACGGGCCACCCATCTGGCCAGCGATCGACGCCCTGTAGACGTCCCTGTCCTCAAGCAGCGAGACTAACCGCATGCCGATGATAATAAAGGGACCCCCCCTTCAGTGTTTAGAGTTGATTATCGTCGCCCTCTACAAAATTCAAATTGGGCGGCGAGCGCTGAGGCCGAACTTCACTATCACTTCGAAACGCTATGTTGAGATAGCAACATCAAGCGATGTTGCTATCCCCGCGCGCGCCTGAACTTTTTTATCCCTGGGGTTGATTATCCATGGAAAATGAAGCACATGAGCTACCCTACACGAGCACTTTGAAACACAATGTTCATAAAGCGCTTGTACATTAAAATTGATAGATTTGGAACTTTGGATTTTTCCTTTATTCGTCCTCTTCTTATTCTCCTCTTCTTATTATTATTATACTGTATTCTTCTTCTTTCATATTTCTCTCTGTCCCCACGCTCGCCTGAACTTTTTTATCTCTTGGGTTGATTATCCATGGAAATTGAGGCACATGAGCTACCCTACACGAGCACTTGCAAAACAACAATTTTCATAAGCGCTTGTAAATAAAATCTAATAGATTTGAAACTCGAGATTTGTTCTTCTCTTCGTCCTTCTCCTCTTCCTATCATTTCTGTTTTTAATTCTTTATTATTTTTATTTTTCTTTTTTATATATAGCTTCCTCCATTCCAGCGATATAAGCCATTGTTGAGGATATTTCTACGAAAACTAAACGCCAAGGATGTCTCAAAACGTGCTCGGTTTGGCCTCCTCTTGATCATCTCTTACTTCGAGATTATGCTGAGGTCTGCTGGGCTACTTTTATTATCTCTCCCTGAACCCCGAACTTTATTATCCCCTAGTGTTTAGTCTCACGGGCATGAGGTTACACTCCAGCCCGCCGACGTGAACTCGCCGTAGTCCGCCTCGAACACCGAGCCGTCCAGGAAGAGCTCGCCAGCTGGCAGAACCCCTCCGTCGTGGCTGCCCTTCAGCAGACCAGGTCGCTGGCCTGAGGCTTGCGAAGCCCCCTTGGCGCTGGCCACAGGCACCTCTCCAGCAGCAGCTGGACACCAGGCTCCTGCCACCTCCTCTTGAGGTCCGCCAGGTCGGGGGGGAGGGCCAGCACCCCCTGCCAGCTTGCACAGTCGCAGTGCCTGTGCATCAGGGTGCACTCCATCCCGCACCTGAGACACGCAGCGCTGCTTGCCAGCCCCTTCTCCGCCTTCCGTGCCTGCGTCCACTGCCCGTTGACGATGGGGACCGCAGGTGCGCCATCTCGCGCTGCGTGAGCCGTGCCTTGACCTGACCAGCGCCTCCACCCAGCAGACCTTCAGGGCAGTGCACTCTACCTGTGGTGGTCAGCCTCACCAGCGGTTCAAGCTCTCCACCTCCTGCCAGGTGGCCACACCCTGGGTCCTTGCTGACCTGCCTCCACTGCCGCCGCTGTACATACACCTCGCATGACCAGCTTGCGCACGATCCACGGTGCGACGTCCAAGGGCTTGATGGTGGCGCCGTCGTCCATGACCCAGCTGTTGGCCGCTGCTACCTCCCATCCGATCTTTCGCAGCGACATCACCGTCGCCGCGCACGGCCCCTGAACGTGGGCCCAGGTGGTGGCCCTCTTGTCCTGCAGGCAGCGGACAATCATGTGGAACGGTACCCAGTTCTCCCACACCGCCCGCAGCAACATCACCACGGGCATGCAGGTCGCGTCAATGATCGGGTCAAGCTCAGGCTGGAGCAGCAGCCCTAGAGACCTACTCTTGCTCGCCGTGGTGTTGGACACCGCCGCGAACGTCATCGTCCTGGCACGGTCAAGCTCGCCCATCGCACACCCCGTGATGGTCGTGCCGTAGCCGATGCTTGGGCGCAGCCCCGTCTTCACCGCCCTCCTCGTGGCAAACCTCTTGGCCTTCACCATTTTGAGCACCTTGAACTTCATCAGCCTTTGCCCAGCCTGCTGGAAGCGTCCCGCGCGCACCGCGCGCCCCAGCCTCTTGCCCCCGCTGAAGTCGACCCCGCTCTTGCGCAGCCTCTTCTCCAGCTCTTGCCTCGCCTCAGGGACGTTGGCGAGCGCCCTGGACTTCTTGACCGCAACCGCCAAGTCGACCTCGCCGAGCAGGACTTTGAGATGTCTGGCCGCCGTCGTGATGTCCCCGACGACGCGCTGCAGGCCTCCAACCCTCCTTACGATGATGTCATCCACAACCACCGAGAGGGCCACCGAGGGTACAAGCGCCTGCAGCCTGTCCAGCGGCTCCGACAGCAGCATCTTGAGCATGAGCGTCGCCAGCCCATCTCCTGGCAGCACGGCCTGCTCCGTGTAGATGGCGTTGCTGACAGCCTCGTCGCGCGCCAGCCACCTGGCCGACCTATACAGGCTGATCTGCAGCTTGAGCTGCCACAAAGGAAACCCTGTCCTCCTCGCAGCGCGTATGAGGTGCCCGTGCTGCACCTGCTCGTACGCCTTGAGCAGGTCCAGGAGCACGAGCGCGGCAACCCAGCAGGAGGCGTCGCCCGCTTCACGCCCCTTGGCCGATGCCCACTCGCACTCCACCGCCTGCTGCCAGACCGCCCTCTCACAGCCTCTCCCTCTGGACGCCCAGAAGAAGGGCCGATCGTTCCTGCGCTCCCACTCCACCGCCGCTGGCCTTCGCAGCCCCGTCTGAATCCTCGCGAGGACGTGGACGATGGCCACCGGCCTCACTCCTCCCAACCTCTTGGCCAGGAACACGATCTTGTTGTTCAGCTGCGGCCACTCCGCCGCCTGCTCGACCGCCATCACGACTTCATTGAGCGTCTCTAGGCCCTCGTCGCTGAGCTCCAGAAGCTGCCGCGGCTTGACCGCCTCGAAGCCCGCCGCGGTGCCCAACCTGAACGTTCGCAGCACCGCCCTCATCTCCTCAACCGAAGGCCTGCCAGGCCTCTCACCCAGGTCGTCTGGCCACACCAGATCTTCATGGGCGCACTGCACTCGCCAGAGCTTGCCCCACTCCAGCTCGAGCGCGTCCAGCTCCTGGCATAGGCTGCTGGGCCCTGCGGCGGAACTGCAGTCACTGCCCTGCCAGCCCACGGCCACCCTGGTGACCGCATGCAGCCCTCCTGCTCCTCCCTTCAGCTGCTTGTCGACCCACTCATCAAACCGTCTGCCGCGCTCGTCGATGTCTCGCTTGGCCAGCTGGTGGGCGTGCATCTTGGCCAGCCTGGCCAGGCCCATGAGATCCACGGGGTCCCAGCGCGCAAGTCCCGCGTGCTGCAGCACCCGCAGCCACCTGCCCGCCTCCGTGCTGTCGTGGCTGCCTCTTTGCCCGCTGCCGTTACTGTCCGGACCCTCCATCTCGGCCTGCCCCTGCCACTGCCTGACCCTCTGAGGCACCAGCTCCGCCAGCTTGGGCAGGAAGTCGATCGCATCGATCCTACCTCGGGGCGCCTGGACCCTCGCAGCGGCCTCCAGCGTGCTGGGGACTCTCGCCAGCTGGGAACTCTCGCCATCCACGCCGCCTCTGGCGTGTGCCGCGGCGCCCGCGGCTCCTGAATCCCGCTGCGCCGCACCTTCTTGGTGGAGAAGCCCTGCGCCCTGCCCACGTACCTGGCCCTCTGCTCCTCCAGCTGGTACACGTCCAGCCACCCCTCCTCTGCGCACCCCAGGAAGGTGGCAAAGGCGGAGGTGAGGGCGTCCTTGGCGCCAGCGCCGTCACGCCCCGCCTCGCCTGCTCTACCGCCCTGCATCTCCTCCTCCACCTCCTCGAGCCACGTCGGGAGGGAAGCGGGCTTCTCTCCCCAGAGGCTGGGGGGCCTCACGTACGCTCCTTCAGCCGCTTCAACTTGAAAGGGTCTACCCGCGATTCCATGCGGTGCCTGACTCGGATACGTACTGCCAGTCCCAGCATGGGGACGTAGTCCAGGGCTGCCTCCATGCTCCTCCTGCGTCGCCACCTCCTCGAGCCCACGCTGCGTCCCGCAGATCTGCAGCGCGTCGTGCCGAGCCGCTCCGTGCTGCATGCAGCACTTGCCCAGGCTGCCTCCTGAGACCTTGGCGGCCAACGCGGGCGGAGGCGGCAGCGCGCTGCTGAGGGGGCCCCACCTCGCCCGCTGGTCCTCCTGTTTTTTTTGAGGATGCCGTCGGCAGCGCCTCGGGGCCACCACCTTCCCACTGCACGCTGCTGCTGGCCTGACTCACCAAGCTTGTCTGCAACGCGTGGTTTTTCGGGGATGCCATCGGCAGCGCCTCGAGGCCACCACCTTCCCACGTCGCCTGGCCGCGGCCCTGCCTGCTGGCCGTCGGCGTCGACCAGCATGGGTGCCACCTCTGCGCGGTCAGCGTCCGCCACAGCCTCCTGTGGTCTTTCGAGGATGCCAGCGGCAGCGCCTCGGGGCCACCACCTTCTCCCTGCGCTCGCCCTCATGCGCGCCTCCTCCGTCACACGTTGTTTTCCGAGGATGCCGTTGGCAGCGCCTCGGGGCGACCACCTTCCCTTCTCGCTCGGGCTTACCTCAGCCTCGGCGCTATCCTCTGGCGGCCTCTCCTGCTTGCCTGCCGCTGCGGCAAGGACTGGTTCCAGCTGCTCCCTCGCCCGCCTCCTCGCCCGCACCCATTTGCTGCGGTGGCCCCTCGTGCAGCAACCGTGCGGCCTGACCTCAGGGAAGGCCCGAGGCCCCTGCACCACCCTCATGGCGCCCTTCACGCACTGCTTGGCGATCTCGACAATGACTGGCGCGTGCGGGTACACGGGTGAGCCCGCCACCGCCTGGACTCCCCGCGCGAGCAGCCCGCGTGACACCAGGAAGTAGTCGATGACCCGCCCCGACGCCATACAGGTGGGCCCAGCAGGTCTGATCACAGACGCGTCGAACATGGCCAGCACCCCGCCAGCCTGTAGCTCCTCCTCGCTGAGGTTCCAATCTCCGCCAACGACGTACTCTCTGCGGCACTGTCGGAGCCTCGCTAGTTGCTTGAGACTCGACAAGTTGCTGAGGCTGAGGCCCACCCCCGCTTCCAGGTGCAGGTTGGCCAGGAGAAAACCTCCTTCGCATACGCCCGACACCCAGTGCACATGAACCCTGCCGTCCACCACCACCGCAGCTAGGTGATCCTGGACCTCCGCCATCCCGTGGCAGCGCCGCGCCATGGTGATGAGCCCTCCTGTGCTGAGCCCCCCTGACTCAGCGCGCACCGCTGGCGAGCTCCTCGCCCTCCAACCTTGGCTACGAAGCTGAGCCCCAGCATCTCCACTCCGTCCCTCCAAGAGCCTGGTCTCCTGCACCAGGATGGCGTCGCAGTCCTGCACCTCCTGCGCCGTCAAGCACTTGCCCAGGCTGATGAACGCATTGGCGTTAACCGTGCAGATCCGCCAGACGCCAAGCCCCTTGCTGGGACTCTGCGTCCATCTCCTCGTCCCCCGTGCGCATCTTCTTGGCCTCGTTGATGAGGGCCTCCGCCGCCTTCCCTTGTCAGGGTCCACGAACTGCTCCTCAAGCTCCTTCCAGGCCTGCTGCACCTCAGGGGAGGGCTGCTGAGGCCGAGGCTCAGCCCCAGCAGCCTGCCTAGCCGCAGCCCCTGCCCTTGTGGCTGCAGCAGCGCCCGCCGCCGCAGGAAGAGGCTGCGCTGGATCCGGCTCTCCAGACCTCTCTCCTGCGGCCTTGCTCTTCCACTCGAACAGCCTCTCGGCCGCCTCGGACAGCTTGACGAACTCGTCGCTGAGCACTGGGCTCGCCGCCACCCCGCTGGACTTGGCCCAGCCCGCGAGGGCCGCCTTGACCTCCTGCAGGGATGCAGGGGCAGCAGACGCTGCAGTAGCCGCCTCCGCTGCCACCGCGGCCTCCGCCAGCCTGGCACCCTGAGCCGCCGACGCCTCACGCGCCCTGGCGGCCGCCTCCGCCAGCTCCTGCCGCAGCTGCACCAGCTTCTCCGTGAGGTCCGCCGTCTCGTTGATGGCCGCCCGCGCCTTCGCCCTGGCCAGCTCCAGCAAGTGCTCGGTCCGCTTGACCTTCTGCGCCTTCTCGTCCGCCAGCAGCCGGGCCGCCTTGACGGCCTTGTCCTTGGACAGGTCGTCGCCCAGCCCCTCGCGCACCAAGCGCCTGGCCTGCTGGAGCTCGTTCCTGATCTTCGCGCTGAAGAGCTTGGTCGCAATGGCGAACTGCACGTCCGACATGTTGACGAGCTCTCGGCGCTCATCGTCACTGAGCACCACCCCCGCAGCGCGCTGACCTCCGTCTCCACCCTCGTCACCTCGCCACCACGGCGCACGGGTCGCAGGCGTGCCAGTTGCGGCACGCCCACCACGCCCGCCACCGCCAGCGCCAGGAGCACCGCCACCACCCGAAGCCCCCTGCGGGAGGAAGCTGCCCAGGACTCTCTGCGACGGCTTGCCTCCCTGGCACCCAAAGCGGCAGCACCTGCGCTCGGCGAAGTTGTAGTAGTAGCGCGCCTGGCAGACCCATCCCACAGGTCCGTCCGAGCGTCCTCCTCCACGACCCTGTCCCGCACCGCTGCGCCCCATCGCGCGCGCGAGACTGGAGGAAAGGCGCCCGACTGCCAGAGCACAAAGACTCTTGCCTGCCGCGGACTCGCGGTATCCGTTCGATCCCCGCGGGAACCCGGCATCTTGAGCCAAAATGACTACGGAGGAGGAGGAGGAGGAGGAGGAGGAGGAGGAGGAGGAGGGAGGAGGGGGGAGGGGGGAGGGAGGAGGGAGAAGAGAGGAGGGAGGAGGGAGAAGGGAGCAGGGAGGAATGAGGAGGGAGCAGGGAGGAGGGAGGAGGAGCGAGGAGGGGCCCCTGCCGCCCCTCTGTTCGCGGCTTGCCTGGGCGGCGGAGGATGCCACCAGGGGCGCCAGTTTGCGCACTGCGACGATCGACGCAGGCCGGCCCAGGGGCTGCCGTGCGGCGCCGCGCCGCTCCTCCGATCAGCATGTCGCCCGCCCCTCGGAGGGGCTTGACGTATACACCACGTCGTTTGGTCAGCCAGGGAGTCGAGGAGTTCAGCGAAAAAGCTCGGTGCAAAAGCGCTCCAGCATCCCACGGGCTGGTGAACTAGGGCGTCTATTATACACAGTGCGCCTTGGGCGTCCAAGCGACGTTTTGTATACATCGAGCCCCTCCCAGCTCCTCCCGCCATTTCCTCTCTCTCTCTCTCTCTCTCTCCCTCTTCCCTTCTCCAGACATGGTCACTCTGTAAAAGAGTACGACGGGGGGGTTTTGCCGTTTTCGACCCCTGGGGACCCTCGCCGGGCCCTGGGACCGTCAAACATCGAATCGAGGCGCGATGAAAAACCAACCCTGGGGAACTGGGCCGGACTTCCTGGGACTCCGTATTAAATTATCTGGGCGAAGGACCCAACCATATGCAGTTGTGAGTACCATCGTTGCGGGTATCGCATCTGGGGCATCTCTTCATGGAGCCGTGAAGCATGCGAAGGGTGTGCCGATGTGGGGCGGAGCCGCCATGCGGGCGCTGCCACTGGTGCTTTCGGCGGAACCCACCACAGGGCCACGAAATGTGCGAGGGGTGCGCCGCAATGCTGCGGGGCCACCACTGGGGCCTTCGATGGAGCTCCCTGCGGGGCAACGAAGCGCTGTACGGGGTTGGGGGAAACGCATGAGAACACCGCCACTGGGGCCGTCGGTGGAGCTCGCTATGGGACCACGAAGCGCTGTACTGGGCGGGGGGAACGCATGCGAACACCGCCGCCGGCGCCTCGGAGGAGCTCCCTCTTGGGCCACGAAACGTCATACTTGGTGGGGGAACCGCATGCGAACGCCGCCACTGGGGCCTTAACACCAAGGCTCCCAACAGCGAGCGGTGATGCAAAAAGCTCTGAACACCAAGGCTCCCAAGAGCGAACGGTGCCATTAGCGATCCCGGGCAAGTTTCTGAAGCGTTTTTTCCATTCCCGTGCCAGCCCAGGTCTACCCCGTTTGTGGCCCCTTGCGCTGGCGAATTCCAGCACTGTTGCACATATAGAGTCGTTGTTATCTTCAGAAGGCGCTTCGCGCTCCAGCGCCACTGACATTCGTCGCAAATGTGACTCAGCAACTGCACTGATGGAGGGCGGTTCCCCATTCAGAATGCGCCGCTCGTTCTCACCTTATCACTCAACGTGTGAAGCCATGCCTAACCGTGCAAGACAGCTGCACGGGAAAGAGCGTTCCTCTGAAATGGAGGTACCGCTCGAGGCTTTCTCTGATGTGGTTAATCTCCAGACCAGGTTGCTTGTTTGACGCTTCCTTCAGCTGTATGAGTAAACTTGGTGATATACTCCAGATTTCGTAATAAAAGGGAGGGGGTCTCATTTCGGGGGGGGGTCTCTTCCAGGCTATCTTGGAGGGCCTGGGGTGGTCTGGGGACGATGTTTTGGAGGGTTCTCCCACGGGAGAGGTCTGAAATAGCTTGTCTTGGAGGGTCCAGACCCCCTCCCTTTTATTACGAGATCTGGGGTAAACTTGGTGATGTAACGTTCAGCTGGAGGCATGCAGGGCAGGTCCCTTTCATTGAAAAAACGGGGCCCTCGCCGGAAAAAAATGGGCCCGCTGGGCACCCGTATTCCAAGGGGGGGCATTTCCCGCAACGACAATCGATGCTTGCAGGGACCTGCAAGGAGCCTCCTCCTCCTCCTCCTCCTCCTCCGACGGGAAGGTGTACAGCTGCGCCAATCATAAAGAAAAGTCTCCTCGCTCATCTGGGCCAGCATCTCTCCAGCGACATCTCAGGAGGCCAGTCCAGCAAGCCCCCATGCGAATCCGCGGGGCTGTGCGCGCGAGACTGGCCCAGAGGTTGCCCAAGATATTGCCGCAAGGCTGGCCCAGGTTTCTAAGGCGGATCGTCTCTTGATCACCGCCCTGGCTGTAGCGCAGCATAGTTGGCGCATCCTGGGTTTACCCGTTGTCCTCCTCCTCCCAAGCCTTCTCTTGCGCAGCGTGGCAGCACGGCGCGGCCAGCACAGCATGGCGCCAAGGCAGACTATGAAGGCAACCATGATGATTCGTATCATGGAGGTCACAGTCAAACGCATCATAAGAATGATCAGTTCTCCAAGGATATGTTTGCATCCTTGCCTCTCGGCCAATCAGAACCCGCAGACATGGGTTATGGGCTTTCCGCTTCGGTATTTGCGGTCTTTCCTTTCAAGTGAAATGAAGGCTTCGTCGATTTTTCTGACGGTGTCGGCAATGAACGCTGTCATCAGTTCCCGTGTCGACTACGGCTCACATGGTGTTCACGATCGCCATGGGCAGAATCACCATTGCCAGAAGCCACACGTGGTAGGGAATGCTCTCAAGCAGCAGAGCTGCGCAACACTTCACGTCTCTTCCTTCCTTCAATTCTTCCCTCCATCCCTCCTTGTGCCCTCTCTTGCATTGTTTCGGATCAAGTTTGCACGGAGTCTTTCGTGGACCTCACCGTGCGCTGCACCAGCTGTGGTGCTTGGGGTGGCCAAGGCCCCGAGAACCGGCCGGCGTCGCCGATGGCTGCGCGTGCCACGTTTGCCGTGGCGTCCTTTGTGCTGTTCGCGACCGTGTGGCTGTTCCTCGACTCGGGCACTGTGGACGGCTTTGTGGCACAGGAGGGAAGGAGCAATTCCCAACACCACGAGCAGGGGATGGGTTGGCCATTATCAGAGTGAGGGGGCCGAACGGTCATGCATTGCTCCTGGGCCCGTGGCTTACGTGTGAGTCCGCGGCCTGGGTTTTGCTTGTCTGTTGTTGTTGGTGGTGTTGGTGTTGTTGTTAGTGGTGTTGTTGTTGGTGGTGGTTGTGTTGTTTGTCATTGTTGTTATTGTTGTTGTTGATGTTGTTGGTGTTGATGTTGTTGTCGACGAAACCACTCACTGGCGCCCGCCCCAACCCTCCCCACCAGGCGCAACGCAACGCAACGCAACGCAACGCACGTTACCCCGAATCCTATAGGATTCTTATGGGAATCCTATAGCGTCTCTGCGAACCTTAAAGGGGTCCTATCAGAATCTTACAGGAATCCTATAGGTCCTCCCTACGAATCCTATTGGAACCCCATGGGGATCTCAAAGGAAGCCTGTAGGGCCTTTACGAAAATTATGGGAATCCCATCGGAATCCGATGGGAATCCTATAGGGCCTTTACGAACCCGATAGGAAGCCCATAGGAAGCCTGTAGGAAACCTATACGGCCTTTGGGAAACCTGCGGGAATCCCATGGAATCCTATAGCATCTCTCAGGGATCATATAGCACCCCGTAAGGGTTCTATAGCATCCATTTGCAAATTCTATAGCATCCCCTGAAGGATTCTATAGCACCCCCTTAGGGATTCTATAGCATCCCTTTACAGGATTCTATAGCATTCCTTAGGGATTCTATCGCATCCCTTATGGGTTCTATAGCATCCCTCAGGGATTCTATAGCAAGCCTGAAGGATTCTATAGCACCCCTGAGGGATTCTATAGCATCCCTCAGGGATTCTACAGCATCGGATTCTATAGCACCCCCTTAAGGATTCGATTGTATCCCTTAGGGTTTCTATAGCATCCGTTTGGGATTCTATAGCATGCCTTATGGGTTTCGCAGCCTCCCCTTAAGGAATCTATCGCATCCCTTGAAGATTCCATGGCTTCCCTTATCGATTCTATAGCATCCCTCAGGGATTATATGGCATCCCTTAAGGCTTCTGCAGCCTTCCCTTAGGGATTCTGTAGCATCACTTAGCGACTCCGTAGCATCCCCTAGGGATTATATAGCAGCCCATGGGGTTTCTATAGCATCCCTTATGGATTCTAGAGCATCCCTCAGGGATTCTATAGCATCCCACAGGGATTCTATAGCATCCCCATTAAGGATCGTATGTCATCCCCTTAAGGATTCTTAAGCCTACCTTTAAATATTCTATAGCATCGCATTAGGGATTCTATAGCATCCCCTTCGGGATTATATAGCATCCCTTCGGGATTCACTTGCGTCCCTTAAGGATTCTATAGCACCCCTCAGGGATTCTATAGCATCCCCATTAAGGATCGCATGTCATCCCCTTAAGGATTTGTATGCCGACCTTTAAATATTTTATAGCATCCCATTAGGGATTCTATAGCACCCACTTAAGGATTCTATAGCATCCCCTTGAGGATTATATGGCGTCTCTTGGGGTATCTATAGCATCCCTCAAGACTATATAGCATCCCTTTGGGATTCTATGGCATCCCTGAGGAATTCTTTAGCATCCCTCAGGGATTCTGCAGCCTCCCTTAAGGATTCGATCGCATCCCTTTGAGGATTCTATCGCATCCCTTCGGGCTTCTACAGCATCCCTTTGAGATGTTATAGCATCCCTTGAAGATTCTATGGCATCCCTGAAGGATTCTATAGCCTCTCTCAGGGATTCTATAGCATCCCTTCTGCAGCCTCCCCTCAGGGAGTCTGTAGCACCCCCAAGGGATTCCATTTCACACCTTAGGAATTATATAGCACCCCGTTGGGATTATATAGCATTTCTTAGGGAGAATGTAGCTTCCCCTAGGGTTTATATAGCATCCCTTTCTATAGATTCTATAGCATCCCTCAGGGATTATACCGCACCCCTTCGGAATTCAATTTCATCCCTTAAGGATTCTATAACATCCCTCAGGGCTTCTATATCGTCCCTCGGGGATTCTATAGCATCCCCTTAGGGATTCCATGTCACCCCCTTAAGGCTTCCAAAACAGCATGCCCTTAAATATTCTATAGCATCCCCTTAGGGAGTCTATAGCATCCGTTTACGGATTGTATAGCATCCCCTTGAGGATTCTATGGCATCCTTTCTAGGGAATCTATCGCATCCCTTAAAAGTTATAGCATCCCGTTGGGATTCTATAGCATCCCTCAGGGATTCTATAGCATCCCTCTGGGATTCTACAGCCTCCCTCCAGGATTATATAGCATCCCCTTGCGGATTCTATAGCATCCCTTAGGGTTTCTATAGCATCCCTCTGGGATTTTATAGCATCCCTTGAAGATTCGATGGCCTCCTTTAAGGATTCTATGGCAGCCCTCAGGGATTCTATGGCAGCCCCAAGGGATTTTATTGCAGCCCTTTGGGATTCTATAGCATCCCTTAGGAATTCTATTGCACCCCTGAAAGGGTTCTATAGCATCCCTTCGGGTTTGTGCAGCCTCTCCTTAAGGATTCTATAGCATCCCAGAGGGATTCCATAGCATCCCTAAGGGATTATGTAACAGCCCTGAGGGATTCTATAGCATCCCTTATGGATTCTACAGCATCCCTTGGGGATTCTATCGCATCCCTGAAGGGTTCTGCAGCCTTCCCTTGGGGATTCTATAGCACCCCTTAAGGATGTTATAGCATTCCTTAAGGATTCTATAGCATCCCTTAAGGATTCTATGGCAGCCCTCAGGGATTCGATGGCAGCCCTAAAAGATTGTATGGCAGCCCTTGGGGATTCTATAGCATCCCTGAGGAATTCTATAGCAGCCCTTCCCTTAGGGATTCTATAGGATTCTATAGCATCCCTTAGGGGTTCTGCAGCCTTCCCTTAGGGATTCTATAGCATCCCTTAAAGGTTCGATAGCATGCCCGAAGTTTTCGGCTCGGGGGAGCGCACATAGTTTCAGTTCGTGGGAACGCGTCGGCTTTCTTAAGGATCCCGACGGGTTCCACAGGATTTTCCAACGGCTTCCTTTGGTTTCTGTTGCCAACCATATGTTGCGTTGCGTTGCGTTGCGTTGCCGGGGGGGGTCCGGGTCCACCAGTGAGATGTTTCGCCACATGGAGCGAAACATCGAGCTTGTGGACCCTCACCGGGTCCACCAGCCGGTTGTGTTGCCTTGTTGTTGTCGGTGGTGGTGTTGTTGGTGCTGTTATTGAAATTTCATTTCTACAGAAATCATTGTTGGCCTCCCCCCTCCGGTGCCCATGGCGGCTTTGAGTTGAAGTGCCCCCCCGGGGCTCGCACCTTGTTTTTTACAGGGGCAAGTCTTGAACCTCAGAAGGTTGGTGGCCCCCAGCCTACAACAATCACCACAACAACAGTCATTTTCATTTTCAGGCTGTTCACTCCTAGATTCTCGCGTGCCACTCAGAACGTATATCCCAAACCATCGGTACCCGCTCTCTTCATTTTCGATCGTACCCCTCTGGGGGTAGAACTTCCTGATTTGCCACGTGCACTTAGCGCAGCCCCTGACAAAGGGGAAGCGAGGACGGATGCAAGGGGCAGGGAGAAGGATGAGCACGAGAGAACTTAGTGCTAGGAGCAGAAAGCCCGTGGCAAAACCAGACGTGCAGATCGGGCGGGCAGGCCCTGGCAGGCGGGTCGGGAAGGCGGGCCCAATCGGCCAGGTCGAGCAGGCGGGTAACTGAAGCGTGAGTCCTGCATGTACCGCGAGGAAAGTTCCAAACGAGAGCGCGAGTTCCAAGTAGATCTTGAGAAAGGCCAGAGCGAGAGCGTGATTCCTGGGTGTTGACAGCGCGGCGTCTGTCCCACGCGAGAGCGCAATGCCTGGATACATTATGACGATATCCCGCGCGAGAGCGTGCTTTTTGAATACAATGTGAGAAACTAACAGGCGGAAGCAGTTGTTGTAGCTGGGGGGCGTTTGAGCACGAAGGTTTGCTGGATAAAAGGGTGCAAGCCCTTAGGTGGGGGGCATTTCAATGAAGAAACGCAATGTACACCAGTGGGGGGACCATCAAACATTATTCTTCAAGAAGGAAAACTCAACAACATCAGCAACAATTCTAGACGCTTCGCGTATCCCCACCAGCCCGCCCAGAAACGACGCCCAGGCGAGTAGAGGGTCGTCCTGAGGGGCTTTTCGGCGTCTTGGGTGCCTCGGGGGGGCCTCTGTGGGCCGTTCGGAATCCTCTTTGAGGCCTCCTGGGGGCCTCTTGGGGCCTCTTGGGGCCATCTTGGGGCCTTTGGGGGCCTCCTGGGCGCTTCTTGGGGCCTCCTGGGCGCTTCTTGGGTGCCTCTGGGGGGTCTCTTGGGGCCTCTTGGGGGTCTCTTGGGGGCCTCCTGGGGGCCTCTTGGGGGGCCTCGGAGCCATCTTGGAGGAGATCGATCAACGAAGGGGGGTTCCCTAATTACAGCCCCCCCCTCAGGAGCCACGATCCTCGTGAGGGGTGTCGAATTTTAGCCCTCCCAGGGGTCGATCTTGGGCGCTCCAACGCGCCGCGGAACCCCCTGTCCAGGTCAGTGGGGAGGGGGTAGGGGGAGGGGTAAACCCCTCCCCGAAGGGGAAGAAGGAGGGGTGGAAGAGGAAACGCTCTAAACCACCGACGCCCAGAGGGCTGGTGGGATTCTTTTGAGGCGGTTCGCTCTTACCTGCTCGCGTGTCATTGAACACGTATATCCCAAACCCGCGGTACCCACCCTGTTCGTCTTCGATCGTAGCCCCCTTGGGGTTTGTTCTGCCCTACGTGCCGCGCGTAGCTGGTGCAGCCTATAACAGGGGAGGGAGGGGAGGAGTGAAGCAGACAAGTGGCAGGGATACTGATCCAGTACAAGAGAGAGATTTGTAGGATGATGGTTCGGAGCAGGAGCGCAAGCGACAGAACCAGCTTGGCGTGTCGAGCGGGCGGGCCCTAACGGGCATGCCGTGCGGGCGGGCACGGCCAGATCGAGCGGGCGAATCGCTAAAGCGTCAACCCATCATGCAGGAAGCGTCGAGCAATACTGTGATTTTCATGAAAATCTTGACGGCATCCAAAGCGAGAGCGTGATTCGTGAGGTTTGGGGGCACGGCGCCGCAATACAATGTAAGACAGTATTTTGCGAAACCTCGATTCCTGGATAACGTATGAAGGAGTTCCGCGCGAGGGTGCGTTTTGAACTACGATGTGAGGAAGTATCAGGCGGGAGCCGCTGTTGCTGTGAACCTGGGGCCGCCGCGCAGTTTGGTGACCTGACTTTCTTTGATACAAGGGTACGGGCCCCGGGAGGAGCATTTCAGTTGAAAGCATACAATGGTCATGGGGAGCAGGGTCAACAGTTATTTTCTAGAAGTGGGAATTCAACAACAACCATAATTTTAAGACTGTTCGTTCTTATCTGCTCGCATGCCACTTAGCACGTATATTCCCGAATCCTCGGTACCCGCCTTGCTCGTCTTCGATCGTGCCCCCTCTGGTGGCGTATCGTCCACGCCTGCCGCGCTGAGTTGGCGCAGCCCCTAAAATAGTGAAGGCGGAGCGGACTCCCTTCGGGGATCATCCGTTAAAATTGGAACGATACAGAGAAGATTAGCATGGCCCCTGCGCAAGGATGACACGCACAAATCGAGAAGTGTATACAATTCAAATAGTGAATGCGGAGAGGAGTGACGAGAAAAGGGGCAGGGAGAAATTTTCAGCACGAGAGAGCTTTGCAGGAGGAGGGCTAAGAGCGGGAGCGCCGGCGGCAGAACCAGCCTGGCGCGCCGCGCGGGCGGACCCTCATATGGGCAGGCTGGGCGGGCGGGGCCCGGACGGCCAGGGCGAGCGGCCAGGCCGCCCAAAAACGCCAGCCCATCATGAAGGGCATGTTGAGCGATAGCGCGATCTCCAAGTACTCCAGATGTCGTAATAAAAGGGAGGGGGTCTGGACCCTCCAAGACGAGCCATTTCAGACCCCCCCCGTGGGAGAACCCTCCAAAACATCGTCCCCAGAACACCCCTCCAAGATAGCCTGGAAGAGACCCCCCCCCCAAATGAGACCCCCTCCCTTCTATTACGAAATCTGGAGTACAGTTTCAGGCGATCCAATGCGAGAGCGTGATTCGGGACTCCTGGGGGCACAGCGCCGCAGCAGATCTGTGAGGAGGTATCACGCGAGACCTCGATCCCTGGATGACTCCTCGGGAAGTTCCGCGCGAGAGCGCGATTTCGAAATGCACTGTGAGGAACTCTGAGGCCGGAGCCGGTGCTGGTGCACACCGGGGGCCAGGGGCGCAGTTTGCCGACCACAGGTTCTCCCTGTGTAAGCAACAGAGTGCGAGCCCTGGGAGGAACACTTTGATTGACAAATACCATGGCCTCCGGGGAGACCAACGATGAATATTTCTTAGGAATGAAGGTTGGAAACAACAACAACCGCAATAACAATAACAGCAACAGCAGCAGCAACAATAACAGCAACAGCAACAGCAACAGCAACAATCAGTTTAAGACTGTTCGCTTTTACATGCTCGCGAGCCATCTATATATATATATATATATATTTATATTTATATACGAAGCCTTCGGTACCCGCCGTCTTCGTCTTCGATCGTACCCCTTGGGGGTCTGTACCTTTCTTACGTGCAACGTGTATTTCGTGCAGCCTCTGCGGCAGGGGAAGGGAGGACGGATGGAAGGAAGGGACAAGGGGGGAGGGGAGGATGGAACACGAGAGAACTTAGTAGGAGGGGGGCTAGGAGCAGAAAGCCCGTGGAAAAAACAGACGGGCAGATCGGGCGAGTGGATCCCACCACACGGGTCGGGAGGGCGGGCACAGGTTGCTGGGTCGAGCAGGAGGGTTGCTGAAGCGTGCGTCCTTCATGAATCGCGAGAAAGTCTCGACCGCTAGCGCGATTCCCAAATAAATCGTGAGGACAGCGAGAGCGTGACCCCTGAGTGTCGACGGCGCGGCGCTTAAATACATTGAGAGGAAATTCCACGCGAGAGCGCGATTCCTGCACAAATTGTAAGGACGTCCCGCGCGAGAGCGCCATTTGCGAATACACTGTGAGGAAGTATCCGGCGGGCGCTGGTTTTGTTGTAAACCGGGGGCCAGGGGCACAGTTTGGTGACACTTCTCTTTCCTTTTTAATATTACACAGTTGCGAGCCCCGGGACAATCATTTTGATTGACAATATAAAATGGTTACAGCCCAGGGAGTAGCAGCACTCATGATTCTTTAGGAATGAAAAACTCAACCACAATAGAAACAAAACGAACAAGAACAAGCATTTTAAACTTGTTCGCTCTTATCTGCTCGAGTGTCCGTTAACGCATATTCCCTAAACCCTCGATGCCCGCCCTCTTCGTCTTCGATCGTGCCCCTGTTGGGGGGTATGCCTTTCTTCCCTGCAGGCCGGGCCCCGGCTAGCGGCGGGGCGGCCGCGGACCGTCGGCCTGGCCAGCAGCAGCACCAATCGGCGGCAACCCGACCCCAAGAGGGACGGACAGGGGAACGACCGCAACGACGACGTCGACGTCGACGGCGACGACGACGACGACGAGCGAAAGCGGGAGCGAGAGAGAGAACGACAGCAGGGCCAGTAGGCCACGAACAACGGGGACACGAAGGGAACGCGCATGGGGCCACGAAGAGCGCGAACGAGCGGGGACCACGGAGGGCAGATAATGCGGGGCCACAGAGGGCAACGACGAGGCCATTGAGGGTAGCAGCTGGGCCACGCGGGACAGCGAGGGGGCCACAAAGGGCGACAGCGGGGCCGCGAAGTGCACGCACATGGGGCCACGATGGGCGCGAACGAGCGGGGGCCACGAAGGGCATGCGTATATTGGGCCGCGGAGGGCAAGGACGGCGCCACTAGGGCAGCAACGGGGCCACGAAGGGCAGCGAGGGGGCCACGAAGGGCGACGGCGGGGCCACGAAGGGCATATGGGCCACGACGGGCGCGAACGAGCGGGGGCCACGAAGGGCATACATATATGGGGGTGGGTAGCGAGGGGGCCACAAAGGGCTGCAACGGGGCCACGAAGGGCAGCGAGGGGGCCACGAAGAGGTGCAACGGGGCCACGAAAGAAAGCGAATGGGCCACGAGGGGCTGCAACGGGGCCGCGAAGGGCAGCGAGGGGGCCACGAAGGGCTGCAACGGAGCCACGAAGGTCAGCGATGGGGCCACGAAGGGCCACGAAAGGCAGGGACGAGGCCACGACGGCCTGCAACGGGGCCGCGAAGGGCAGCGAGGGGCCACGAAGGGCTGCAATGGGTCCACGAAGGGCAGCCAGGGGGCCACGAAGGGCTGCAACGGGGCCACGAAGGGCAGCGAGGGGGCCACGAAGGGCTGCAACGGGGCCACGAAGGGGAGCGAGGGGCCCACGAAGGGCTGCAACGGGGCCACGAAAGGCAGCGAGATCGCGATTTGAAGTAGGCTGTGGTGGAGTCCTAAGCGTGAGCGCGACTCCTGGGCGCCTGAGTGTCGGGACCGCGGCGCTTGAGTAAATTGCAGGAAAATCCAACGCAAGGGCGCTATTCTTGAGCAAATTGCAAGCAAGTTTCCAGCGAGCGCGACTCCAGAGCGTCGATAAAAGTATTCCGGGATAAATTGCGAGAAGAAGCCCCAAGCGAGAGCGCGATTCCTGAATACAATGCGAGGAGGTCTCAGGCGGGAGCGGGGGTCCTGGCTAAATGGTGAGGAAGTCTCAGGCGGAAGCCATTGTGGTTGGAACCCGGGTTTTCTTCGATTTTTCATACATAAAAAACAGGTTGCGAGCGCCGGGAGGGGCAAGTCCATTGAACAAATTACAACGTGCACCGGAGGGGGGATGAACAATATTTATTTTCATCAATGGAAGTTCAATCATTTAAACCCTCGGAACCCGCCCTCGTCGTCTTCGATCGTACCCCCTTGGAGGTATATCTTCCTTACCTGCCACGTGCAGTTAGTGCAGCCTTTAAAATAAGGGAAGAGAGGACAGGTGAAAGGTGGAGGGCGAATAATGGGGCACTAGGGAAGTTAGCAGGAGGGGGGCAAGGAACAGAAAACACGTGGTAGAACCAGACGGGCAGATCGGGTGGGCAGACCCATAGCGGGCAGGTCGGAAAGGCGAGCCCAGGCGACGAGGTCGAGCAGGCGGGTTGCTGAAGCGTGGGTCCTGTATGAATCGCGAGGAAATCTCGAGCGATAGCGCGATTCCCAAGTAAATCGTGAGGACAGCCAGAGCTAAAGCGTGATTCTTGAGCGCCGAGGGTGCATCGTTTGAATTTCTTGCAATGGAGGTCACGTGAGAGCGCGATGCGTACATGTATTGTGAGGAAGTCCCGCACGAGAGCGCGATTTGGGAATACATTGTGAGGCAGTATCAAACGGGAGCCGTTGTTGTTGTAACTCGGGGGCCAGGGGCACAATTTGAGATGAGTGATTTCCCAAGATATAAAAAAAGGGTGCGAGCCCCGGGGAGAGCACTTCATTTGAAAAACCAGAGTTGGTCACCGGAGAGGGGGATCAACAATAGTTATTCTTCAGTAGTGATGGTTCAACAACACCAACACCAACCACAGCCTCTATGTTAAGGCTGTTCACTCTTATCTGCTCGCGGGCCACTCAACACGTATATCCCGCACCCTCGCTACACGCCCTCTTCGTCTTCGATCGTGTCCCATTTGGGGTTTATATGTTTATGACCTGCAACGGTTATTTCGTGCAGCTTCGAAGTCAAGGGAAGAGAAGACGGATGGAAAGGGGGGGCACAAGGTGGAGGGAGGACGATGGAGCACGAGAGAGAGAGAGAGAGAAAGAGAGATAGAGAGAGAGAGAGAGAGAGAGAGAGTAGCAGGGAAGGGGGCTGGAATCCGAAACCACGTGGCAGAACCAGACGGGCAGATTGGGCGGGTAGACCCTAACAGACCGGTCGGAAAGGCGGGCCCGGGCAGCCAGGTCGAGCAGGCGGGTTGCTGAAACGTCAACAAAACAATCAAATTCAAGTTGATCGTTCGTACCTGCTCGCGTGCTCAACACGTATATCCTGAACCCTCGGTGCCCGCCCTTTTCGTCTTCGATCGAACCCCCATTGGGGGTATATCTTATTTGCCCGCCGCGTGTAATGGGTGCAGCCCCTGAAACAGGGGAAGAGAGGATGGATGGAAGGGGAGGGAGAAGGATGGGGCACTAGATTAGCAACAGAGGGGGTTAGGAGCAGAAAGCATGTGGCAGGACCAGACGGCCCATCGGGCGGAGACCCTAACGGGCGGGTCGGGAAGGCGGGCCCCGGCGGCCAGGTCGAGGAAGCGTGTTGCTGAAGCTTGAGTGCTGCATGCATTTCGAGGAGAGCTCGATTCCCAAATAAATCGTTTGACGGGCCAAAGCGAGAGCGTGATTCTTGGGTGTCGAGGGCGCGACGTCTGCATACAGTGCGAGAAAGTTCCGCGCGAGAACGCGATTCCTGCATACATTAAGAGGACGTTCCGCGCGAGAGTGCGATGTGGGAGTACGTTGTGACGAAGCACCAGGCGGAACTCTTTGTTGTTGTAGTTCGGGGCCCGAAGCACAGTTTGGTGGCACCAAACGTTCCGTGGAAAGAATACGAGCCCCCCAGGGGGGCACTTGAATTGACAAATATTGGTTGTCAGAAGAGGGGGGGAACAATAAGTATCGTTTTAGATTTGGAATTCAACAACAACAACAACAACAACAACAACAACAACAACAACAACAATAGCAGCAGCAACTGCAACAACAACAACAACCACAGCAGCAGCAGCAACAGCAAAGTTTGCAGCAACAACAACAATAATGCTCAGATGTTTCGTTCTTATGTGCCCGAGTGCCATTTAACGTTTACTTCCCAAGCCCTCGATACCCTCCCTCATCGTCTTCGATCGTACCCCTTTGGGGCGCATATCTTTCTTCCCTACAGGCCGAGCCCCGGCAAGCGGCGGGGCGGCCGCGGACCGTCGGCGTGGCCAGCGGCAGCGCTGATCGGCGGCATCCCGATCCCAAGAGGGCCGGACAATGGACCGACCGCGACGACGACGTCGACGACGATGACGGCGACGACGACGACGACGACGACGGCGACGGCGACGACGACGACGGCGATGACGACGAGCGAAAGCGAAAGCGAAAGCGAAAACGAGAGCGACAACGACAACGACAGCGAGGCCACGAAGGGCAGAAAGGGGGCCACGAAGGGCACGAAGGGCACGCGCATGGGGCCACGGAGGGCGCGAACGAGCGGGGGCCACGAGGGGCAGATAATGAGGGGCCACAGAGGGCAACGACGGGGCCACTCAGGGTAGCAACGGGACCACGTAGGAAAACGAGGGGGCCACAATGGGCGACAGCGGGGCCACGAAGGGCGTGCGTTTGGGGCCACGGCGGGCGCGAACGAGCGGGGGCCACGAAGGTCATGCGTATGTTGGGCCGCAGAGGGCAGCGAGGGGGCCGCGAGAGCGACAGCGGGGCCACAGCGCGCGCGTATGGGGCCGCGACGGGCGCGAACGAGCGGGGGCCACGAAGGGCATGCATTTGCAACGGGGCCAGGAAGGGCAGCGATGGCGGCCGCGAAAAGGTGCAACGGGGCAACGAAGGGCAACGAGGGGGCCACGAAGGGGCGCAACGGGGCGAAGAAGGGCAGCGCGGGAGCCAAGGGTTGCAAGGGGGCCACGAAGGGTAGCGCGGGGGCCACGAAGGGGCGCAACGGGGCCACGAACGGCAGCGACGGGGCCACGAAGGGGTGCAACGGGGCCACGAAGGGCAGCGAGCGGGCCACTACGGGGTGCAACGGGGCCACGAAGGGCAGCGAGCGGGCCACGAAGGGCTGCAACGGGGCCACGAAGGGCAGCGAGGGAGCCAAGGGCTTCAACGGGGCCACGAAGGGCAGCGCGGGGGCCACGAAGGGGTGCAACGGGGCCACGAAGGGCATCGAGATCCCGATTCCGAAGTAAGGTGCGAGGGAGTCCCAAGCGTGAGCGCAACTCCTGGGTGCCTGAGTGTCTGGAGCGCGGTGCGTGAGCAAACTGCAAGGGATTCCAACGCAAGAGCGCGATTCTGGAGTAAATTGCAATTAAGTCTCCAGCGAGAGCGTTACTCCAGAGCGCCGAGAGAGCGACTCCTCAGTAAAATGCTAGGAAGTCTGAGGCGGGAGCGGGGGTCGTGGCTAGTCTCAGGCGGGAGCCGCTGTTCTTATCCTGGGGGCCAACAACGCAGTTGGAGTTTAGAGATTTCCCAGGTAAGAAACCGGGTGCGAGCCCAGGGAGAAGCACCTCAATCGAAACAAAACAATTGCTACGGGAGGGGGGTCAACAATACCCATTACTCAGTAGTGACAGCAACACTTGCAATACCAACAACAAGATTAACAATAACAACAAGCACTGCAAACACCAACGACAGCAACAGCAACAACAATCGCAACAACAACAACAACAACAACACCACCAGCACCACCACCATCATCAACAACCACAACCACAACACCACCAACAACAAACAAACTATGAAGACAGTTCGCTCCGATCTGCTCACGTGCCATTCAACACGCATAACCCTAACCCCCGGTATTCGCCCACTTCGCCTTCGATCGAACCCCCTTTGGGGTCTATCTTCCTTGCCTGCCGCGCGCATTTAGCGCAGCCTCTGAAACAGGGAACGAGGAGACGGATGGAAGGGGGAGGGAGAAGGACGGAGCACGAGAGAAATCCGCAGGAGGGGGGCTTCGGAGCAGAAAACACGTGGTATAACCAGGCGGGCAGATCGGGCGGGCAGACCCTCGCGGGCGCGTCGGGAAGGCGGGCCCAGGCGGCCGGGTCGAGCATGCGGCTTGCTGAAGCGTGGGTCCTGCATGAATCGCGAGGAAGTTTCGAATATTAGCGCGATATCCCAGGAAATCGTACAACAAAAACCAAAGCGACAGCACGATTCCTGAGCGTCGAGGGCGCGGCTTTTGAATAAAATGCGAGGAAATCCCACGCGAGAGTGCGGCTCCTGCGTACATTGTGAGGAAGTCCCGCGCGAGAGCGCGGTTGTGGGTTACGTTGTGACAAAGTATGAGGCGGGAGCAGTTGTTGTTGTTGTTGCTGTAATTCGGGGGCTTGGGGGCCATTTTGACCTTCAATATTTTCGTTGTTCAAAGACCCAGGGAAGAACACTTCAATTGAAAAATACCATGTGCGCCAGAGGGGGGGATCACAACAATTATTTTTCAGAAGTGAGAATTCAACAACAACGGCTCTCGGACGACACGTCGTTGTAATTTATTACAAATCGCGCTCTCGCGCAGGACTTCCTCACAATTTAGCCCAGAATCGCGCGCTCGCGTGGGATTCCCTTTCCTTCAAATTCAAACGCCGCGCCCTTGACATCCAGGGTTCACGCTCTCGCTGTGTGTTTCCTCGCGCTTTACTCGGGAACCGCGCTGCCGCTCGAGAGTCGTTCGCGGTTCAAGCAGGACTGACGTTTCATCGACCCGTCCGCTCGACCCGGCCGTTTGGGCCCGCTCGCCCGACGCGCCTGTTGGGGTCTGCCCGCCGGACTCGTCTGGGCCCGGTCGCCCGCCGCGCCTGATACGGCCCGCCTGCCCGACCCGCTCTGCCAGTTCTCTTCCTGCTCCGAACCCCCTCTCCGGCTAGTCTCTCTCGTGCTCTATCCTATTTCTTCCCCCTCTGTTTTTGTCCCTCCTCCTTCCCTTCCCCTGTTTTTGGGGCTGCGGGTATGGGAGATACCTATATGACCATTATTCGGGTGATAGGGAGGTTGTGGGGGGGAACCAACATCTGACTCAATTGATCTCACTATCGATCTCACTCAACGGGACACCACGGGACGCCACGGGACACCACCGTCGAAAGCAAAAAATAGCAACATCGGGGGCAAAGAAAAGTCACCTCAAGGGCAAGTAAAACACACCTCGCATGCAAATAAAAGCCACCTCAAGGTCAAGTATAAGCCGCCTCGGGAACAAATAGGAGTTAAAGGCCACCTCCAAGGCAAAGGAAATCCACCTCGGGGACAAATAAAGGCCACCTCAAGGGCAAATATAAGCCATCTCGGAGAGAAAGAAAAGCCACCTCGGCGGCACAGAAACACCACCTCGGGGGCAAATGAAAGCCACCCCGAGGGCAAGTAGAACCCACCTTGCAGGCAACTAAAAGCCACCTCGAAGATAAAGAAAAGCCACCCCGGCGGCTAGTAAGATTCACCTCGGGGACAAATGACAGCCACTTCAAGGGCAAGTGAGACCTACCTCGCAGGCAAATAAAAGCCACCGAGAAGAGAAAGAAAAACCACCTCGGCGGCAAATGAGCGCCACCTCGGGGACAAGTAAAAGCCACCTCAAGGGCAAGTAAAACCCGCCTCGCAGGCAAATAAAAGCCACCGAGAAGAGAAAGAAAAGCCACCTCGGCGGCAAATGAGCGCCACCCCAGGGACAAATAAAAGCCACCTCAAGGGCAAGTAAAACCCACCTCGCAGGCAAATAAAAGCCACCTCGAAGAAAAAGAAAAGCCACCTCGGCGGCAAATAAGAGCCACCATCACCATCACCATCACCATCACCATCACCATCACCATCACCATCATCATCATCATCATCATCATCATCACCATCATCCTCATCAGCACCATCATCACCATCATCATCATCAGCATCACCATCATCATCTTCATCACCATCATCATACCATCATCACCACCATCACCATCATCATCACCACCATCATCATCACCATCATCATCATCATCACCATCATCATCATCATCATCAGTATCATCATCATCATCATCATCATCGATCTCACTCGACGGGACACTTCGGGACACCACGCGCCACCACGGGTCACCACCGGACAACGCGGGACACCTGGCAATCTCTTCATCGGTCTCACTATCGATCTCACTATAGATCTCAGTCAACGGGACACCATAGGACACCACGGGACACCACGGGACACCTCGGGACACCATATCGATCTCACTATCGATTTCACAATCGATCTCACTATCGATCTCATTCAACGGGACACCACGGGACACCTGTCGGTCTCACTATCGTTCTCACTATCGGTCTCACTTTTTGGGACACCACGGGACACCTCGGGGCACCACATCGATCTCAGTATCGATCTCAGTATCGATCTCATTATCGATCTCATTATCGATCTCACTATCGATCTCACTTTTTGGGACACCACAGGACACCACGGGACACCACGGGACACCGCGAGCCACCGCCAAACGGACGGACGGATGGGCGGGCGGGGGAGAATCATGTGTGTTGACTTCGCCCTAGCAACGGCGGACACCACGGGATACCACGGGACACCATGGGACACCGCGGGACACCGCGAGCCACCGCCAGACGGACGGACGGGAGCCAAACATTTGTCTTGACTTCGCCCTAGCAACGGCGGACACCACGGGACTTCATGGGATACTGCGGGACACCGCTAGGGGCACCGCCGGACGGACGGACGGACGGACGGACGGACGGACGGAGGAGAAACATTTGTCTTGATTTCGCCCTAGCAGCGGCGGACACCACGGGACACCACGGGACACCGCGGGACACCGCTAGGGGCACCGCCAGACGGACGGACGGACGGACAGACGGACGGAGGAGAAACAGAGTTCTCGGCTTCGCCCTAGCAACGGCGGGTTCATTCCTCTCGCGCGTCCACGCAGTTTCGCCTCGCCCGCACGCACGACACGAACAAAACGAAACGATTTCCCGGTTGGGGGTCTCCGTTTCATTGCGATCTCACCCCCCAACCTCCGATACCCCCAAGGCTGTACGATCGAAGATGAAGAGAGTGGGTATCCAGGGTTTGGGATATACACGGTGAGTGACGCGCGAGCAGATGAGAGCGAACAGTCTTCAAATTTTTGTGGTTGTTGGGGAGCTTTCATTCCTTACGAGTAGTAATTGTTGATTCCCCCACTCTGGTGCACTGTGGGCGTTTCAATTAATTGCTCCTTCCGGGGTTCGCACATGGTTTTTTACAGATGAAAGTCTTGAGCCTCAGAACAGGTCGGTGGCCCCCGAACTATCACAACAACGGCTCCCGCGTGACACCTCTTCACAGGTTTTGATTATCGCGCTCTCGCAAGGGACCTCCTCAGAATGTATGCAGGAATCGCGCTCTCGCACGGGACTCCCTCGCAGGTTATTCAAACACCGCGCCCTCGACACTCAGGAATCACGCTCTCGCTGTGGATTCCCTGAAGGTTTCCTTGCGTTTCGCGCTGTCGCTGGAGACTTCCTCGCGATTCGTGCAGGGCTGACGCTTCCGCGCCCTGCCCGCTCGACCTGGCCGCCTGGGCACGCCCGTCTCGCCCGTTTAGGGTCCGCCCGCCCGACGCGCCGGTCTGGTTCTGCCGCTAGCGCTCCTGCTCCTCACCCCATCTATTGCTAATCTCTCTCGTGCTGCATCCTTCTCCCTGCCATGTGTCCCTTCCCTCCTCCCTCTCCTCCACTTGTGCTAAGGTCTGCGTCAACTACACGTCGCAGGGAAGGAAGATGTACTTCGAGTCACGCGAGCAAATTAGTGCGAACGGTCTTAGATTGCTTGCTGATGCTGTTGTTGTGCTCTTCGTCGGTGTTGTTGGTGTTGTTGGTGTTGTTATTGTTGTTGTGGTTGCGATTGTTGGTGATGATGATGGTGGTGTAGTTGTTGTTGTTATTGTTGGCGGTGGTGTTGAATTTTCATTTCTGAAGAATAATTATTGTTGCTCCCCCCCACCGGTGCATATTGTTTTTTCTCGATCAAAGTGTGCCCCTCGACGCTCGCACCCTGTATTTTGACAGGAAAAGTCTTCCTGCTCAAACTGGGCCCCTGGCCCCCGGGTTACAACAACAACGGCTCCCGCCTGAGACCTCCTTACAATTTAGCCAGGACCCCCGCTCCCGCCCGAGATTTCTTCGCATTTTATTCAGAAATCGTGCTCTCGCTTGGGACTTCCTTACAATCTATTCAGGATCGCTCTCCCGGCGCTCTGGAGTCGCGCTCTCGCTGGAGACTTGCTTGCAACTTACGTGTTGCCGCGCTCCCGACACCCAGGCACCCAGGAGTCGCGCCCGTTGTGGCCCCATGTGCATGCCCTTCGTGGCCCCGCTGTCGCCATTTGTGTCCCCCTCACTGTCCTACGTGGCCCAGTTGTTACCCTCAGTGGCCCACTAGTTGCCTTCTGTGGCCCCGCATTATCTGCACTTCGTGGCCCCCGCTCGCTCGCGCTCTTCGTGGCCCCATACGCATTCCCTTCGTGTCCCCGCTGTCGCCCTTCGTGGCCTACTTCGTGCCCTTCGTGGCCCTGCTGTCGTTCTCTCTCGCTCTCGCTTTCGCTCGTCGTCGCCGTCGTCGTCGTCGTCGCCGTCGTCTTCGACGTTGTCGTCGTCGTCGTCTTCTTCGTGATGGTCGGTCCCCTGTCTGTCCCTCTTGGGGTCGGGTCGACGGTCCGCGGCCGCCCCGTCGATCAGCGCTGCCGCTGGCCAGGCCGACGGTCCGCGGCCGCCCCGCCGCTTGCCAGGGCCCGGCCTGCAGGGAAGAAAGGCATACCCCCCAAATGGGGTTCGATCGAAGACGAAGAGGGCGGGTATCGAGGGTTTGGGAAATACGCGTTATTGGACACTCGAGCATATAAGGGCGAACAGTCTTAAACTTAGTGTTGTTGTTGTTGTTGTTGGTGGTGGTGGTGGTGTTGTTGTTGTTGTTGTTGTTGTTGGTTTGGTTGTTGTTGGTGGTGTTGGTGTTGTTGGTGCTGGTGTTGTTGTTGGTGTTGTTGCTGCTGTTGTTGTTGTTGTTGTTGTTGTTGTTGTGGTCGTCGTCGTCGTTGTTGTTGTTGCTGTTGGTGTTGGTGTTGTTGTTGTTGCTGCTGCTGTTGCTGTTGTTGTTGTTGGTGGTGGTGGTGGTGTGTGTTGCTGGTTGCTGGTAGCTGTGTGCCGATGGTTGTTGTGTGTTGTCTGTTGTTGGCTGTTGATTGTTGTTTGTTTGTTGCTGTTCGTTGTTGTGGCTGTTGTTGTCGTTGTGATTGTGGTCGTTGTTGTTGCTTGTGGTAGTGTATATGTTGTTGTTGTTGCTTGTGGTGTTGTTGTTGCTACTGTTCAATATTCTTTCCTAGCAATTAATTATTGCTGATCTGCGGGAGCGCTTCCGCGCGCTCTCGCCTCGACGCCAGCTATATCTTCTCCGAAAACGAGGTTCCCGCGCGAGCGTCGGTTTGAGTGTAAGTGTGTACCCTTGGAGGCCTGTTTACAACGACAACGGCTCCCGCTCGATACTTCCTCACAATTTACCCCGAGACACCCTGGCTAGAGAGGCCCCCGAACTCCGGAACGGCGCTCTCGCTCGAGACTTCCTCGCAATTCAGTCAAGTTGGCGGCGGCCCAGCCACAACGACAATGGCTCTCGTTCGATACCTCCTCACGATCTACTCCGAGAGCCCCTGGCAAGGAAGGCCCCCGAACTCAGGAACGGCGCTCTCGCTCGAGACTTTCTCGCGATTCAGTCAAATTGGTGGAGGCCCAACTACGACGACAAGGGCTCTCGTTCGATACTTCCTCAAGATGTATTTGCACAGGCCCTTGCCAGAGAGGCCCCCGAACTCAAGAGTGGCGCTCTCGTTCGAGACTTTCTCGTAATGCAGGCAAGTTGGTGGAGACCCAGACATGGCGACAAGGGTTCCCGTTCGATATTTCTCCATCTGTATTCCGAGAGCCCCTGGCCAGAGAGGCCCCTGAACTCAGGAACGGCGTTCTCGCTCGAGAGTTCCTCGCACTTCAGTAAGTGACCGACAAGACAAGGAAGATATTCTCCCCGAAAGGGGGTGCAATCGAAGACGAAGTGGGCGGGTATCGAGGGTTGGGATATACAGAATGCAAGACACGCGTGCCAACAAGAGCGAACAGTCTTAAAACTGTTGTTGGTGTTGTTGGTATTGTGTTGCTGTTGTTGTTGTTGTTGTGGGTGTTGATATTGTTGTTGTTAGTGTTGCTGATGTTGTTGGTGTTGTTGCCAGTATTGTTGTTGGTGGTGTTGTCGTTGCTGTTGTGTGCTGCTGGCTGCTGGTTACTTCCCGCTGTTGTTTGTTGCGTGTTGTTTGTTGTTCTTGGTTGTTGTATGTTTGTTGTTTGTTGATTTGTGTCGTTGGTTGTTGTTCGTTTGCTGCTGTTCGTTGTTGTTGTTGTTGCCGCCGTCCTCGTCCGCGACCCACCCAGCGTCCCACCCAGCGACCCACCGTGCCACCCACCCGCGACCCACTCCGCGCCCGCCCCCTCTCATCCGCAACTGCGGGGTGATGCGTAGCGTCGTCTTCTCAGTCTCTCAGGGGGAGGAGGTTCGGAAGGTGGGCAGTCACTTCCCCCCTGCGCTGTCGGAGCCTGAGTGAAGCCAGACGTTCGGGAGCGCTTCTGCCCTGCCCCTTCCCCGCTCTGCAGCGGATTCCTAGCCCAGCGCCGCGCTCTCGCCTCAGCGCCGGCAGCGCCGCCGGTCCCTGTTTGCAGCCCTGGCTCAGTATCGTTTCACCGATCCTCATCCCCACCAGGCCATTATATCTCGTCCCCACCATCCCACCACCCCAGTTGAATGTATGCCCCTCGAAACCCGAAGGGGGCAGCCTGTATCCCCAATTAGGGGGTTAATTGGACAGTGGGGCCCAGGCCACGCCAGTAGGGATAGTGATCGCTTCAACGATGCTCACTGGCCATGATCTGCTTGTTGTCGTGCTTAACTCCAGAAGTAGGGACCGAGCTGCACAGAATCCCAGGTCGCCCCCGGGGCGCGAACATGATCGCGCCTCGCGCGCCAGTGTAGGCCAGAGCGCTGCCCTTCTCCAGCGGGGCCTCGCGAGGGCGCGATGGTGACCGCGCGTCGCGCATCGCGGGGCGCGATGCGCGAAGTCAGGTGGCTCCCTCCTCCTTTTCCTCCTCCTTTTCCTTCTTCTCCTCCTCCTCCTCCTCCTCCTCCTCCTCCTCCTCCTCCTCCTCCTCCTCCTCCCCCTTCTCCTCTCGCGCAAACATCCGGCCTAGATGACTCGTGTTGCGTGTGCCCCCCCTTGCGTGGATGCGCCGCTGCCGCGGCCCGGCTGTTGCTGCCACGGTCCCCGCTGCCGCTGCTGGCCGCGCCAGCACGCTCGGGGCGGAAGTGTTCCACGTCGGAGTGCCTTCCGCCTCCTCCCTGCCTTTGCGGCCGCCTGGTCTGTCTCGCTTCCCCCCCCTTGCACGCGGGCCAATCCGCTGCTCGGTTGCCCCGGATCGCCACCCGCTGGTGCGGACCGCCGCCGCCTCGCCTCGCCGACAGGAAAGAGCGTTCCCCCTTGCCCCCGCCTCTCCCTGCCGCCTTTGTCCTTCTCTCCGGGGCCGGGCCGAGAAAAGCGAGGGCCGCGGGCACGCAGCGGGGGCGAGGGCCTCTTCGCTCCTCGCTCGAGCTCTCCTCAGGAACGTCGCGGTCGACGCCAGGGGGTCCTTTTCGCAACGATCGATGCCAGGAGATCCGCAGCCGTCAGACATTCAGAATCTCCTTAGCCCGTACTCTTTGAGCGGCTGTGTCCTGCCCACCTGGGCTCAAGCGCCAGCGTTACGAGATACGCGTTGCTCTGTTGCGAGCGATCGCGTTTCGGGGGAAACGCTATATGAGACTTCCAGGTCCACACTTGTCCTTTTTGTTCAAGCCTGAGCATGCTACATAGCCTGTACTGCGCCCGATTGTTAGTGCTAGCGTGTCAGGATTCTACGCGTTTGGGGGATCACCAGTGTGGAGTGGTGCCCCGAGCACCTGTCAGCGATAACTACACCAACGGTGAGCTTGCCTTTCTCACACTCAGCTCAGTTCGACTGCCCTGACTTGCAGCTTAGATTCGCCGTCTAATGGCACGTCGGTAGCTCGTGAAGGCAGAGAAGGACATGCAGAAGGAGGAGGGAGAGGAAGACGAGGCGCAGGGGGGAGGAGGAGTAGGAGGAGAAAGAGGAGGAGGATGAGGAAGTGGGGGAGAAGGAGAAGGTGCAGGAGGAGTAGAGGATGATGATGAGAGGGGCGGAGGCAGAGGAGGAGGAGGAGGAGGAGGAGGAGGAGGAGTAAGTGGGGGAGGTCAATGTTGGAGAGGAGGAGGAGGAGGATGAAGAGGATGGAGAGGAGGAGGAGGAGGAGGAGGAGGAGGAGGAAGAAGAGGAGACGGAGCAGAAGTTGGACGACGACGACGATAAGACGAGGGCCTCAGAGCGTATGGGGGACTCCCCGACTCACAGGCGGCGGGCGCCGGCGGGGGCGACAGCGCGGCGCTCCGTGGGGTCCGCCGGCTTACAGGTGGCAGGAGGGCCAAGAGCAGCCTCAGCTCTGGAGTGGAACCCTCGTGTTCTTCGTGCTTGGGTTTTCAACCTTGGTCGGGGGCGGACAGAACCCCCAACAGTGACACGTCGATTAGTGAATTGTCCGTTTTCGGTTCTCGAGATGGCGCCGCGGCCGTTATTTTCCAGGCTTGCGCCCGCCAGGTTTGGGCCTCAGGTCGTTTTCACTAAACCACGTTTTACTAAAGGGGGTTCTGTCCATCCCCGACTTGGGTTGTCCATCGTTTTGGGCATCTCAGTGTGGCCTTGCGCCTTCGGCGAAGAGGCTGCTGTTCTTGGCCCACGCACCTGTGACCCTGTTGCGGCCGTGCAGGCAGCGGCGACAGCGGCACCACCCAGATTCGAGAGCGCAACTCGCTCAGCTCCCTCGCCCATGCGGTCTGGCAACTTATCTACGGCGCCATCTACTTCTGCGTCATCGTCAAGAACTACCCCGAGCTCCAGGGATCTGAGACAGAAACAATCTGCATGACCATGAACTGTCAGAGGTCTGCGCGGAGTTCCTGGATCGGCGTTGGATCTTCTCCCTGGCGTGCGTAGCGCATCTGGGGCGGCGCCAGGGGAGCGCCAGGGGGGCCATCGCCGACCCAAGAAATCCGCGCGGACCTCCAAAGGTTTATGTTTGTACAGGTGCGCCTGTCTCTAAGGGGGCCCCACCGAGAAAGCCAAAGAAACCCAGAGCAAGAACGAGCTCATGGCGTTCTTCACTTGCGAGAACTCGTTCGTGATCAACCTTACCTCTTGCTGTTGCTCGGCTGGCCGTGCTGCGCACACCTACGACAAGGTCGGATTGCTGCCCTATTGGCCGGGCCTCTGCCTCAGTGCCTTCTTCCCTTGTTGTACACTCCTTTACATGAACGCATGCACTGACTTGAACGAGAAGCTCGGGGGAGAGAAGAGATCGATCCCGATGGCAGTGATCTGTTCCTGTCTCTTCCCGTGCTGCGTGATCGCTCAGGACGCGCAGGCACTCGACGACTGCACCGGCGTCGCAGTTGGTCTGTGTGGTGTTGAGCAGGGCGACGGCAACAATTCGGACTCCGACTAGTCAGGTGATGCTGTGCTGCAGAGTGCTACGCCCATCGTGAACCTACCATGGCTCTTCACTTAATCGGTTTATCTCTGGATTGGCGGTGACGCCTGCCCCACCAGAGAAAACAGCCTAGTCCACCACAGGACTTATTGTAAAGTTATAATTATGAGAGGCCTCTTTTTCAGGCGCTAGCTCTTTCTCCTACGCGCTCTCTAGCTTCACCCAGGTCACACCTTGACCCTTCATCCGAAGCCTCCTACCTCTAAGGCGCGACTGCCACTCCCCAGGCCACGCCCCGCCGTAGCTGCAAGAGCTGCTGCCCGCATCCGCCACCCCCCCCTCGAGGGGCCACGCTAACATCAATACCCAGCTGACTGCGGCCCACCGAACCACGTTGGCTTTTGGGGGCTTCCCGGAGGCCTGGCGTCTCTTGGATGCGCCTCTTTGGGGCCTCGTGGGTGTTTCTCGGCACCTCTTGAGTCCTTGGGATGTCTCTCGGGGTGTCCTCGGATCGTCCAGGGCGGGTGAGGTTCGAAGTGCCTGGCCCAGTGCACCTCCTAAGACGAAGCATGGTCACACGTAGGCATGGGCGTGTCAAGTTTGGGCCTCGGAGCGCCTGGGAACACCCAGGACTTCGGCAAATCCGGGGCCTGGGCTTCTCGGTTCCTCTGCTACTCACACCTGTGCAAGCATTGGGGCACTCCGCGCAGTGTCAAGGCGAGGTGGCTGGTCTTTTCACAGTTGGGCAGCGGGATGAAGGATGGACGGGGGGAAGCAAGGGTGTTGACTATAAGGGCGAGAAGGAGGGGTGGTGGTGCTGGGGGAGCAGGAGAAGGCGACGGTTTCTCCTTGCTCCTCTCCGTCCCAGTCTCTGCGCTTGGGTGGGCTTGCAGCCCGAGTGGGCAGACTGGCGTCAGGCCAGCGTGTCTACGAGGCGAATCATTCACAATTGGTTTACAGCCTGGTACGGGCAGACGGGTTGGTGCTGCCACGTCAATTCGCGCAAAAAAAAAAATCGCGTTTGTGACGGACTGCCACAGCACGAGAGACCAGGTCAGAGAGAATATAGGACATACTGACTGGCGTATGTACATGCCAGTGCACACATAAACATGTATGTATGTATGTATGTATGTATGGATGTATGTTTGTATGTATGTATATGTATGTATGTATGTATGTATGTATGTATGTATGCATGCATGCATGCATGCATGCATGCATGCATGCATGCATGCATGCATGCATGTATGCATGTATGCATGTATGTATGTATGTATGTATGTATGTATGTATGTATGTATGTATGTATGTATGTATGTATGTATATGTGTGTATGTATGTATGTGTGTATGTGTGTGTATGTGTATATGTATGTTGGTATGTATGTATGCATGTATGAATGTATGTATGTATGTATGTATGTATATATGTATGTATGTGTGTATTGATGTATGTATCAATGTATGTGTGTATACATGCATGTATGTATGTATGTATATATTTATGTATGTATGTATGCATGCATGCATGTATGTATGTAGGTATGTATGTGTGTATGTATGTATGTGTGTGTGCATGTATGTATGTATGTATGTATGTATGGATGGATGGATGGACGGATGTATGTATGTATGTATATGTGTGCATGTGTGTGTATGGCTGCATGTATTTATGTATGCATGTATGTACGTATGTATGTATGTTTGTATGCATGCATGCATGTATGTATGTATGTATGTATGTTGTCAGTCGTATTTATCCGAGGAAGTAGAGCTCAGAGGAGATAGTTGTCGCCACCCATACTTGTTCTAGCCGTTTCGCTCAGGACATCCTCAACATCCGGACGCACTCCTCACGCAGATTGCGACGTCAGGGTCCAAAGCCACAATGGGGCTTTAACGGCATGTAGCCTACAACAAACCGATGGAATTCAATGCGTTTGCACATGCTTGGTAGAAAAAACACCCGTTGTTCAATAGTGCCCTGGCCAGGTCTCGAGCATTGCACAAGAAAGCTTACAACAGCACAATGGGATTCACATAAGTTGCGCATAGCTGTGAGAGAAGCAGAAGTTTCGCGTGGTTCCTCGTGTAGTTATCCAACGTTGCCTTAGTATTTGTGTTGGTTTTCATTTCATGCCCACGGAGGTGCTTCCCAACACTAATCGCAAGCAGTAGCAACCCCATCGGTGACCCCAAATTGTTTGTTGCACGAGCCTAGGCACGCACGTGCCACCTGTGCACATATCTGCTGGTCCTTGAAGTTTGGTATGCAGGCGGAAGTCGCGGCGGAAGGGCAGTAAAGTAGAGCAGAACAAATAGCGATAACTTCTCGTTGCCTTGTCCGACATGGTTATCATGAGAATGCCATTCGTTATCATTCCCTTTTGCTTCCTATTCCTCTTTCTCATTTTCGCCCTTCCCTCCGAATTTCTCCCCGCTTCCTGGGTGCCTTTGGGGGCCTCTGGGGGCTTCCTCGGGCCACCCTGCGTCCAATTGCGGTCTCCCTGAACGACCAGGTCGCGATTCGGAATGCTTCATGGGGGCGTCTTGGGGCCATGCTGGGCCGTCATGGGGCTCTCTTCGGGCCATCTTGGGGCTCTGTTGTTTGGATGCAACTCCTGGCGGGTCAAATGCTGATTTTTCCCTGGTCCGAAGTCCGACTTAATCCAGCTTGATGCAATTTGATTCGACTCGCTGAATCCGGCTTAATCCCGCTTGATCCGGCTCGATCCCACCTAATCCGCGGCCTGATTCGGCGCAGCAGCCCCCCCGATGGGACTCAATCCTCTTTAATCCTTCCGACGAAGACCTCCCAGCAGTTGCCTCCTAGCTGTTGGGCCATTTGGGGGACCTCTTGGACTGCCCGGGGGCCCTCTCGGCCAGCTTCGGCACGACCTCCGGACCTCCCGCGGCGGTCCCGGACGCTCGGAAGACCGCAGCACAGACCAAGAAAGAATGGAAAGCATCTTGCCAAATCTTGCCAAATCAACTCATGCCAGATCATGCCAAATCAAAGTGGAAAGTCTTGCCAAATCAAATCGTGCCAAATCATGCTTTGCCTGCAGCTCGATCTCCTCTCCGCTCGGCCGCCCTCCTGACCGACCTGCGCCGCTGCCTGGGCCTGGCGGGGGCCTCCGAGAGCTCCCCAAAAGCCCCGGGGGGACCTGCTGCAGGGGCGTCCGGAGCCCCCATATGGGGCCAGGGATCCGGGGGCTCCGGCTCGGTCGCAGGGTCCGAGATTGCAGAAGCATGGCAGAGGGAACTTCCGGGCCGGGCGAAAGGGGGGGATAGCGAAGGGGGGGGGGGTGCGAATCAGCTCACGTAGCTGCTTTCCCCGGCGCCGGGAGGCGCCCATGTATCGAGGAATGGGCCCGGCGGCGGGGCCGAAACCAGCTGCATGCAGCAGACTTCGTACCTCCCCCTTTCCCTATCCCCCCCTTTCGTTCGGCCCGAAACCTGTATGTACCTATAGAGTCGTCAAACAGTGCTTGCAGGTAGGGGCTCGTCCTTGCCGTCTGAGGACACAGAGCCAGGGTGCTGGTCCGGCTGGCTCGTCGCCGTCCGTCGCCGCCCGTCACCGCCGTCGCCTCTGGGCCCCATGCCGCCCGTCGCCGCCTGTTGCTTTGCATTGCTGCGCATTGCATTGCAATCGCATGGAGTTGCTGTGCTCTGCTTTGCATCGCATGATGTTGCCTTGCGTTGCTTTGCATAGATGTCGCATTCCTTTGCGTTGCTTTGCGACCGCATTGCGGTGCCTTCCATTGCTTTGCTTTGCATTGCTTTGCATTGATTTGCAGTGTAGGGCATTGCGTTGCAATGCTTTGCCATGATTTGCGCTACTTTGCACTGGTTTGCAATACTTTGCATTTCTGTGAATGTCTGTGCATGTCTTTGCATTTCTTTTTGCAGTGTCTTACATTGCTTTGCATTGTGTTGCATCGCTTTGTACTGTGTTGCATTGCTTCGCATTGCTCGGCATTGGTTTGTATTGTTTTGCGCCACAGACTGCATCGCATGGCTTGCACAGCCTAGTTTGCATCACGTTGATTGCACCACCTAGGTTGCACCGCACAGTTTGCTAGAAACCACTGGTTGGGAGCCACGCGGGATAACATATGCATAAACCTTTGTCTTGTTTCCCCGCAGTTTGATCCAACGCAGCGAGTGATCAGGCGGGGCACGCCTGAGGTTGATTGACACCGAGCGTCTGACGGTGGGTGTCCAGGACGTAATAAGGTTGCTGAGTGCAGGAAACAAAAGGGTCTGGAGCCAATGCATGTGGATGGTGTCGAGCCCATGCACGCGACTGCGCCGGCACCCAGGCGGTCGACCCGGAGGAGCAGCACAACGGCAGCAGGGGGCAGAGGAGGGCCGTAACACTCAGGGACGAGGACGGACCCAGAGCCGGGGGAGAGATGGAGACCCCCGGCTGGGAGGACGACCCGAAAGACAGCCCGAGACCCGGGCGACGGCCCGAGGGATGAGCAGAAGGAAGGGCAGAGGAGCGACTCGGGAAGGCGAAAGCAGGGGAGGAGGACGACACCACCGGGCGGTGCACTGGGACCAACGGTCAAACAGGCCAGGCAGGCCGACCAGCTGCTGGGCCAGGTGGGTACCTCGAGGAGCACCACGAGACGCGCCCGAGGTCTGGGCCAGGCGGGCAGCTCTACGAAGAGCCAGAGTGTCACCGAGTGCCAGCCCTGCGAAAGCAGGGTGTCGAAGACAGCACTGCTGCGGCAGAGTGCGCCCGGCTGCAGTGGTGGTGGGCGTGCACAAGCCGTCAGAGAAAACCGGGCCACAGTAGTGGGGAAGCCCAGGTGCAGGGCGTGCCGCGGAGCCCTGGGAGGCCGACCGGCCAGCCGTCCAGGCAGGCGGCCCCAACGGTGCAGCGAGGAGGCACGTGCAACTCGGGCAGGCCACAAGGGCACCCCGTGTGCGCTGGGCACCCACGAAGCCAGGATAGCCCGAGGCCAGCGGGGCGGCGCCGAGGAGTGGAACGCAGTGGCCGCCCGACGAGGGCAGGCGGGGCGGGGCGGCGGGGGCCGCACACATTCATGCACGTGTTCTCGTGCGCACTTCTCAAGCTAGTGGTGAGAATTGGCGTCTGTCTCCAGATTTGTTTGGCAGCTTCGCGCGCGAGGGCCTCCCTGAACGTTCTGCAATCTGGATGCGCCGGTCACGCCGGCCGTGACAGCATGTGCCAAAAACGCGAGAGATTGTTCGACACGTGTGCTCGATGCGCGCACCAGCATTGTAGTGCTTAGTGGTGATGTACATTTTTGTTGGACTACCGTTGCTTTATATGGCGTCGCGTTTTCGACAATGGCCTAGCAAGTACCTGTTCCAAGGGATGTCTTTTCCAATGGTCTAGGCATGTACGCCCCATATAGCTCGCATCATCGTTCGAGCATGCTCCCTGCTCGATGTGTATGGTCATGGTCATGCACGTACCACTTATGTGTTGTTTGTTTCTTCTCTCTCTACTTATGTACATATAACAGATCGGAGACGCCTGCGGCGAATCGCCGCCGCCCCTTGTCTTTTAGGATGCGCCTAAGTGGCCAAACGTTTGGGCAAAGTTTGGCCACGCTATTGGACCATGCGTTCCCCCCGCCGTTGTGGAAGCCCTTCGGGGAACACGTCGGGGAGGAAGAGGAGGATGAGCAGAGGGGGAAAAATGGGGATGAGGAGAAGGATGAGAAGACCTCTTGGGAGCTTCTTGGGTCATTTTTGAGGCCTCCTGGGAGCTTCCTGGGGGCTTCCTGGAGGCCTGTTGGGAGCTTCTTTGGCCGTCTTACGGCGTTCATGACCGTCTGACGCCGTCGCAAGCCGTCTTGGGAGCCTCTCAGCCGTCTTGGGGTCCTCTTGGGGCGCTTCAGGGTCGTCGTCTTGAAGGCCATTTTGGGCGTCTTGGATACCTCTTAGGCCGTCTGAGGGCGATTTGGGGGCCGTCTTGGGAGCCTCTTGGAGGCCTCCTGGGCGATCTTGGGGCAATCTTGGCAGCCTCGTGGGCCGTCTTGGAGCGTCGGAAGCCCGAAAATGCGAGGATGCTAGAATCTTTCACTAACCCAAGGAACATCATTAATTTTGGCCCCTTCGGGCCTTTCTGGAGAGGCTCTTCGAGGCCGCAGGCCTCATGACTTAGAGGCATCTTGGAACCTCTTGGGCCGTCTTGGAAACCA
>CAUYUJ010007025.1:109998-230787 GCA_963575745.1 Prorocentrum cordatum
AGTAGTAGTAGTAGTAGTAGTAGTAGTAGCCGTAGTAATAGTAGTAGTAGTCGTCGTAGCAGTAGTAGTAGTAGTAGTAGTGGTGGCAGTAGCTGTATTATCAGTAGGCGTAGTAGTAGTAGCAGAAGTACTCGTAGTAGAAGTAATCGTAGTAGTAGTAGTAGTAGTAGTCGTCGTAGTCGTAGTTGTAGTCGTAGTAGCAGTAGTAGTAGCAGTAATAATAATAGTAGTAGTAGTAGTAGTAGTAGTAGTAGTCGTAGTAGTAGCAATCGTAGAAGTCGTGTTAGTAGCCGTCGTAGCATTGGTAGTCGTAACATCAGTAGTAGTAGTGGTAGTAGTATTTGTAGTTGTAGTAGCCATAGTAGTAGTAGTCGTCGTTGTCGTTGTCGTAGTCGTAGTCGTAGTCGTAGTAGTAGTAGTAGTAGTAGTAGTAGTAGTAGTAGTAGTAATAGTAATCGTAGTAGTAGTAGTAGTAGTAGTAGTAGTAGTAGTAGTAGGAGTAGTAGTAATAGTAGTAGTAACAGTTGTAGTAGTAGTAGTAGTAGTAGTAGCAGCAGCAGCAGTAGTAGTAGTAGTAGTAGTAGTAGTGCGAGTAGTCGTAGTAGTAGTGGTCGTAGTAGTAGCAGCAGTAGTAGTAGTAGTAGTAGTAGTAGTAGTGGTAGCAGCTCGAGTAGTAGCAGTAGTAGTTGTAGTAGTAGTAGTAGTCGTAGTATTATTAGTAGTAGTAGTAGTAGTAGTAGTTATATTTGTTGTGAAAATAGGGGTAGTAGCAGTAGTAGTAGTAGTGGTAGTAGTAGTAGTAGTAGTAGTAGTAGTCGTAGTCGTAGTAGTAGTAGTAGTAGTAGTAGTAGTAGTAGTAGCAGTAGTAGTAGTAGGACTAGTTGCAGAAGTCGTAGAAGTAGCAGTCGTCGTAGTAGTGGTAGTAGTAGTAGTAGTAGTAGTAGTAGTAGTAGTAGTAGTAGTCTTAGTCGTAGTAGTAGTAGCAGCAGTGGTTGTAGTAGTCGTCGTAGTAGTAGTAGTAGTAGTAGTAGTAGTAGTAGTAGTAGTAGTAGTAGTAGTAGTAGTAGTAGTAGTAGTAGTAGTAGTAGTAGTAGTAGTAGTAGTAGTAGTAGTAGCAGTTGTAGCATTAGTACTACTAGTAGTAGTCGTGGTAGTAGTAGTAGTGGTAGTAGGAGGAGGAGGAGGAGGAAGAGGAGGAGGAGGAGCAGGATGATGCGGATGAGGAGGAGGATGAGGAGGAGTAGGAGTAGTTGGAGTAGTGGTAGTAATGGTCGTAGTGGTCGTTTGTTGTTGTAGCAGTTTTCTATTATCGGCGGCGTGCTGAGGGCCGTCTGAGAGGGGCCTTTTCAGAGGACGGCCCGGCTTTTCAGAAGCCCACCAGCCTTCTGAGAAGCCCTTTGTGGCTTGGGAGACTGTGTATAAAGCTTCTCAGATGGAGGTCTGCTGATCCTTCTGGGAAAGCCCGCCACCTCTGGTTTCCCCATGACCGCGCCGCCGATAAGAATGGCAATCATTTTACTCAAGTGGCTTACGCCCTTCTGCCGATCCCCACGAGGAGTGAGTGTTTGAGACGATCGTGGAAGTTATTTGTTGGGTCTGGAGATTCCTGGATGAATATGAGGGTCTTTCGTGATGCCTCTCAGGGGCCTCTTGGAGAACTCTCGGGGGCATCTGGGAGGCTGTTTGGGGCCTCGTGAGGGCCTCTTGGGGCCTTCTTGGTGGGCGTTTTCAAAGCTTCTTTGGGGCCCTTGGGGGGACCTCGGGGGCCTTCGGGGTTTCGATTGGCCATCTTGGTTGGAAAGGCTCGAAATGTCAGTTCGTATTCCCCTTCTTGGGCTTTCTTGGAGCCCTCTGGGGACCCTCCAGGGGCTGTCTTGGGCCGTACTGGGGGGCCCCTGGGGCTGTCTTTGGGCCCTCTTGGGCCGTCTTGGGGCCTTCTTGGAGGCATCATGGGCTGTCGTGGGACGAGCTTGGGGGCCACTTGGGCCGTCGTGTTCGCTGTCAAAACGTAAAGAGCGAATGTGCTGAACATGTACGTTTGTCAGAGGTAAGCGGATGCGTTTGGCCTCTCGGGGCCCTCTCCGCTATCCTCCGGAGGCACTTTTGGTCTGTCTTGAGGGCCTCGTGGGCCCTCTTGAAGCCATCTTGGATCGTCGTGGGGCCACCCTGGGCCTGCATGATGCTCTCTTCGACTGTCTTGGCGCTCTGTCTGGACCCTGTTGGGGCTGTCCTGGGGCTTTGTGGGGGCTCCATAGTGCCCATGGTTGCGTTGACGATCTCGTGCCTACCCCCCCTCTAGAATGGCACTTTGGACCCCAGGGGATGGGGAAAGGGGGAGGGGGACAGCCAAATGTCTCACACGCATTTTCTACCCCCGGCAAGCGGGGTCGGCGGAGTATCGGTGCCACGCCCCGCGTTTGATTGGACGCCGGTCCCTCTTGGCATTGCAACGGCGGGCACCCCGTTCTACATATTGCGGCTGGCATGGAAAAGAATGAGGGCGGATTAGAAGAGCAGCGGACCGAGGAGGAGAGGGCTCGTGAGGATGAGAAGCGGGGAAGGATCAGGAAAAGGGCGGGACACGCGGAAACGGAGTGCGAGAAGATGGGGAGGATGAAGGACGAGGAGGTGGACGAGATGGGTGAGAGAGTTAGGAATAGTGGCTTAATGTGATATTGAGCGGATGAGAAGGACGAGGGTCGAGGAATAGTTGTGAGGAAAGAGGGGAGCAGGGCTGGTGAGTATAGAAGCTTGTTCCCCTTCAAAAGGGGAACAAGCTAAGGTCGTGCCTGGGGTGCCGCCATGGTTTCTTTTCCAGGAGGGTGCAGGGAAAGCGGGAGTAGTGGCCGTTTGCTCTTGCTCTGGTCTCTGGTTGCCGTTTTCGAGCGCATGGTTGTTGGACTCTCTGTGCCACAGCGGAGCACGGGTGGTGAAGATGGAATCGTCTTTCCCTTGAGATGGCGTGCCCAGGGGCCGTGGTGGGGGCCTGTTTGGCCATTTGGGGGTTTGCTGGCCCTTCTTGGAACCTTCTTCGGACGTCTCGGGGCTATCGTGGGTCCCTGTGATCACTTCTGGGAGGCCCTCTCCTGGGCGGCTCGAGGCCCTCTGGAACCACGTTGGGGCTCCATTGGGCAATACTGTGGCTGTGTGGCTCTGTTAGGGTTTTTCAGGATCCTCTTTGGGTGATCTTGGGAGTTTGTTTGGCGCTCGTAGGCTCGAAACGGCGAGCACGACGCAATGTTTGGAAGACGCCTACGGCGAACCGCCGCCGCCCCCCGCCCTTCTGAAAACGCCCGCGTGGTCAAATGTCGACTGCGGCCATACTCGTGGTCTGCGTGCTCCCCCAGCGCCTCGAGACACCACGGGGGGGAACACCCGGGAGGGGCCTTTTGCGGTCCTCTTGGGGCTCTCTCCTTGGGCCACTCTGGGGCTCTCTGGGGCCTTCTTGGGGTGCTCTTGGGCCGTTTGGTGCATCTGGAGGGCGTCCTGTGGGGGCCTGCCTGGACCGTCTCGGGGACCGCGTGGGGCTCTTTAGGGCCGCTTGAAAGCTTTTTGGCAATGTTGGGGCCGTCCTGGGGTTGTTTTGGAGAAGCTTTGGCGCTATTTTTCGGGACCTGTGGGGGCTTGCTGAGCCGTCTTGTGGCGATTTGGGTTTGTTTCGGGTCATTTTGGGCTCCGGAAGTCCGAACAGGCGAGAACCCGAAAACAATTGAATGGCTTCCTGGAGGTCCTATTGAAGCCCTCTTGGGGCATCGTGGGGGCTTCTTGGGCCGTCTTGGAGACACCTTACGGCCATATTGGGCTTTCTTGAGGCGTCTTGGTGGCCGTCTTGAGGGCCATCGTGGCCGTGTCGTAGGCCATCTTGGGCGTCTTGGCGGGGGATTTCCCAGACGTTGAGTTTCTCCGCGTGACTGGCGCGCTGGGCCGGAAACCACAATGCATTTTAAGGTAGGGCCAGCAAAAGGTTGTCAGGTTTGGTACCCCAAGCACCCTTCCGGCAGGCAACGGGGATGGCGGGTCGAATGGTCTTCGGCCCATCCCGACAAGCGTCGCCGCCTGCAGTTGCCCTATCGGCACGCGGCTGGTTGTCTGCCAGGCGCAGAGGAACGCATCGCTTCATGCCAATCCAGGGCGTACTTCACACTCCAGGGTTTCAGTTGTCCTTTCCCACCGTGCAGTTCATCACTATTTGGCCTTTTGCTGCATTAATTATTTACGTACTTATTTACTTACTTATTTACTCACTCCAGCCCATCCCGCCACCGTGCTTGTGTCGTGGACCAGGGGGCCTCTTGGATACGCTTTTAGGGCCTCTTGAGGAGCTGCTGGGGTTCTCTCTCAGGGGCCTCTGGGGGGCCTTTTAGGTTTGGGGGCCTGAGGGCGTCCTGGGGCCTCGTGGGGCGCTCTCGGGAGCTTCGTGGGGGGCATCGTCTCTTGGAATCTCGCTGGTAGTCTCGGGGGCCGCACAGGGGGAAAGGGCATTAAATTGAAGAAGAAATCAACGGCATAAACATTCACTTGTGGGGCTCCGCGCGGATTTCTTAGATCGGCGCCTGGGCCCCCCCTGGCGGCGCCTCTGGCACCGCCCCTGGCGCGCTCCGCGTGCCAGGGAGGGGGGTCCAGCGCAGATCCAAGAAATCCGCGCGGAGCGCCAAAAGTTTATGTTTATGCCGTTCTTTCGTCTTCTAATAATCTAATATGAGGGAAAGGGCTCTAAATTTGACGCCGTACTCCCCCTCTTGGGGGCCCCTTTGGGCATCTAGGCCCTTTGGGGGAGGGCCTGTTGGGCCCTCCTGGCGCTCTCGTGGGGGCTCGTAAGGCCGAAAAGGGTGGCGCGCGGCATCATGTAAGAAGCCAGACATGCGTGTCTATTGCGTGTTTGCCTGTTGGGCCGGACCCCTTGGCCTCCAAGGCGGCCTCAGAGACTCTCAAGGGAGTCCCTTGAGGCGTCGGAGACTTCTACGGCAGTGTGAACGATGCTTCAAATATTGTGGGTGCTGGAGGAGGAGGAGGAGGAGAAGGAGGAGGAGGAGGAGGGGGAGGAGGAGGAGGACGAGGAGGAGGAGGACGAGGAGGAGGAGGAGGAGGAGGAGGAGGAGGAGGAGGAGTGGAGTCGGTTTGGGCGGGTTTGGCCACAACGGGAACGCCGAGAGCGCCCCTGGAAACTCTGGCCAAGAGCACTCCGCATGCTCCTCTGAGCATTTTGGAGCTTGCCTCGTGCAGTGAAAGGCCGGCTGGAATGGCGCATCTGTCTTTGCCCTGAAGATACTCCAGATTTCGTAATAAAGGGAGGGGGGTCTCATTTCGGGGGGGGTCTCTTCCAGGCTATCTTGGAAGGCCTGGGGGGGTCTGGGGACGATGTTTTGGAGGGTTCTCCCACGGGGGGGGGTCTGAAACGGCTTGTCTTGGAGGGTCCAGACCCCCTCCCTTTTATTACGAAATCTGGAGTATCCTGAGCCACGCCAGTGGCCATTGGCCCATGTCCCTAATTGGTGGGTCCCGTGTGCGAGGCACCCGTGAAGCAAGCATGGCTCTCCCACCCCCCGCGGAGGTTCCGTCCTGTTGCCGGTTGACATGTCGGCGCCCTCCTCGCACACACCGCAACGGCGCCCGCCCATCCCTTTCGGTCTCGTTGCTCCGCTGATGTGCGCATGTTTTTGTCACTGCTGGTTCTTCGCGACAGGGCTGGAAACAGATTTGGCCACTAAATCGGGCTTCAATCTGGCGGACCACGGCGAGGCGGGGAAGACAGAGCCAGGGAACCTTCAGGGGCTTCCTCGTCGTCACTGCTGCGGCCGATTCGAGACGTTGGTCAGAATGCTGTCTGGGAGAGCTCTAGGGAGCGACTCTGATCGGATGTCTGCCTGGAACGGCAAAGCTCACACTGTTCCTCGAGGCAGCGAAGCAGGGAGGACTGAGAGCAGCAGCGGGTGGTGAGGAGCACGTCGCTCGCATTCTTGAACACCCGCGTTCCGCGTCCCTCGCCGAGCTCTCGCCTCTGCTTTGGTCACGCTTGGACGAACCATGTGTTCTGGAACATCCTTCTGACAACGGGGTGGAAAAAGGCATGCAGTTGCAACAGCACGCCAAGTCGCCGACATCCCCGCCCCAAACCCTTTCCGATGGGCGGCTTCGTGTCGACCGCCTATGAGCCCCGCACGTGTGCAACGATCCCCTCGGGGGGGGGGGCGGGTCCCGCTGACGATGCAGATGCGGACATGGCCAGCGTCCTCCTCCTCTTCCTCCTCCTCCTCTTCCTCCTCCTGCTCCGTGTCGACCCCATATGACCTCGAAGCCCCTGTCCCACAATCCCCGCCAGCCCATACAGTCATGATTGCCACCCCGGCTGCGTTCCACTCGGTCCACTTTACCGGATTGTTGCCAGAACTACCCCTTCGAAGCTTCGTCGAACAATTTTATTTCGGGTCCACGCGCTGCTGTCTTTCGGTGAAGCTGGGCGCGCAGCCTGCAGATCTTGGAGCTCGCGGACCCGAAGCATTGTAGGCGCAAGCGTTCTGAAGCAGTGCGTAGCCTAGGTGATCCCCAGGGGCGCGAAGACAGTCGGGCGTCGCGCATCGCAGCTTCAGTGGAGGGGCGACTTCCGCCCTGACGGCGGCGCGAGGGCACGAAGATGGCCGCGAGTCGCGCATCGCGGGGCGCGACACGCGAAGTTGGCTGCTTGCGCCGCCGCTGCTGGTCCTGACAAGCGGTTGTACCACTACTGGTCTGGCTACAGAGACCCCGTCTCTTCTCGTGAAGGACCTATCTCTTGCGCCATCTCATTAAGAAGCGTTAGTATCGAACGACCTTTGTGTGCAGAGCAAAGATTGTGATGCATTCGAGGATGTAGTAGAGGAGCTCCTCCGTGGGAAACTTTCCAGGCATGCAGGATGACCGATCGACCCCTTCGACGGTGCATTGTTGTGCACTTCTGTGACATCGGGGGTGGAATGAGGTCGGAGAGATTCCATGCATCGACCTGCGGAAAGATGCATGTCTGGATGTTGTGGGCCCGAGGCGCTAGTCTGCTACCGACCTGGGGGGCGGTCGCATGCATCTTCGACAGAATAGGCGACGACGTTCCATCTGAGGCGACACCAACTGCACTAACACACCAAGTTTTGGTCAGGCCCATCTTCAGCTCAGGTCTGGTGAACAGACTTTGCTGGCCGAGCTTGGAGGGCGGCACGCCTGGCACGGCTCGGTGGGTCGGACGGAAACAAGGGGATCGGGAAGCGGCGGCGCACCCTTCATGCAAGCGGCGCAGTGAGCTCAATGCCGCCGTAGCACGCATGGGCGTCTTGGTTCTTGACACGCTTTGGAGCGATCCTTAGCATGTCTTTCAAAGAACATGCACACTCGCCTGACTCTGTGTTGCCGTTCTTCGTGCTTCTCGGTTTCTTCCTTATCCTCCAGTTTTCCCAGGTTCCAACCTACGATCGGTTGGTTGTTCCTGCTGTACAGCTTGACGACGGGGATCGGGACTGGGGGGTACGAAATCTGCTGCACGATGGTTGTGCTGTGGAACGCGTGACGTTCCCACACCCACAAAAACCGTGGATGTCCTGGGGTCTCAGGGTTGGGTTTCTTGTGGAAGTTTTTGGTTGGTGGATTGGTTTTTACTGTACGAAATTTGCTGCATGCAGCTGGTCTCGTTTTCGCTGTTTGGCGCTCTCCCCGACGCAGCGGCGCCTCTGGCGCCGGGAGGCGCCAGGGAAACGAGCCGCGGGAGCGGATTCGCAAACCTGCCTTTGATGAACCCTTCTCTTCGTCCAAGTCGAGCTTGCTCCTTCGCCTGGTTGGGCGGCGCTCACAAAGGTCGCAGGCCTAGAGGTTGACACCAACACCAATTTCGGCGGTGTGCCTCCACAGAAGGAAGAAGATCCCGATCTCGGTGATGGTGGTAATAATCGGGCTTCCAAGGTGGCCGAAATATTACCACCAACACCGAAATCGAGAATCATCTTCCCCCTGTGGAGGCAACGCCCTGTGTTGGTGTTGGTGCCTATTTCCAGGCCTCCAAAAAGGGTGCGTGCATGGCGTCCCTCCTTGGGGTGCGCGCAGGGCGTCCTTCCTCCGCCCAGCTCGGCGGCGCCCACACAAAGCGGGTGCCGCGAGAGGCGGGCGGGCTCCCGAGAAGGCAGGGCGAGGGGCCTCTTCAGAGGGCACGGGGGCCTCCTGAGAAGGGGACCTCCACCTCCTCCTCCTCCTCCTCCTCCTCCTGCTCCTCCTCCTCCTCCTTCTCCTCCTCCTTCCACGAAGTCTTATCAGAAGCCGAGTGGGGAGAAGGAGAAGCGACGCCAACACCACCAGGGGGCCACCTCCAGCGAGGAGGTCCACGACGCTTCTCCGAGCCGGGGGTGGGGATGTCCCGAGCGAGAGGGGGGGCCACACCACCAGGGGACTTCTCTCCCTGGCTTTTCCCGCCGGCGGTCCCTGGTGGTGCTGGTGTCGGCTTTCTGTGTTCCTACCGGGAGGGCGCTTGAGGAGCCCCCCTGCCTCCTCGGAAGCCCCCCCGCCTTCTCGGAAGGCCGCTCCCCTCGTGCCACCCCCTTGCGGTCGCCGCTACTCGGCGGCGGGCGAGGGGGGGGGAAACGAGAGGGAGGGGGCCTCCTCAGAAGGCGGCGGGGCTTCTCAGAAGCCCTCGGGCCTTCTGAGAAGTGCTTTGCGCCTTCGGGGAAGGCTCTTCTTGACAACTTCTCCGAAGGCCGGGGGACTTCCGAGCCTTCTGAGAAGGCCCGCCCCTCCTCCTCCTCCTCCTCCTCCTCCTCCTCCTCCTCCTCCTCCTCCTCCTCCTCTTCCTCCATGAGCACACGCACGACTCCGCGCGTCCCCTTCCTCCTTGACTCGGCGTCCTCGAGGGTCTCCCGGTGACTGTGGCCTTCCCGCCCTTGTCGTTCCCAAGAGCCACTCGGCTCCCCTCTCCGTGCGAAGGCCGGCGCCGCGAGTCCTGCAGACCGGGCTGCCGCGACCGGCGCAGCAGACCAGCGCAGGCAACCCGCGGCACCCTGGCCCGGTCATTGTCTCTCGTCATCCCCGCCTCGCGTTGTCTGAGCTCCGCGCCAGGGCGTCGCCTGGTGATTTGTTCCCACTCCTCCTGTGCTGGATTTTGAAAAGAGCACTGTGGTCTCCACCCCTCCTTCTTCCCCCCCTCCTGCTTCCTACTTCCCGTCTCCTGTCTCCTCTTCCTTCTTCTCTTCCTCCTCCGTTCTCTCCTGCGTCCTGCTTGCGTTGCAGCCCCGTTGTGACTCTGCAGCTCTCGTGTGCTCCTGGGAGGGAGGACCTCGCGGCCCCCCGAGGGGGCTGCGGACTGCGCCACCGTCGCCACCTTCGTGGGCTCCTGGGAAGCCCAGCGGAGTGGAGTTGTAAACACACCAAGACGAGACCTCGCAGCTCTTTGAGTGGCTTCGCAGTGCGCCACCGTCGCCATTTGCGTGGGCTCCTGGGAGGCCTAACGGAGTGGAGTTGTAAACACACCCAGTCGAGCCCACGCGGTTTCTTGGAGGGCTGCGAAGTTCGCATGTGTCGCTACGTTTGTGGGCACCTGGGAGGCCCAGCGAAGTGGAGTTGTAGACACACGCACACAGCCGAGACCTCGCGGCCCCATGAGGGGGTTGCGAAGTGCGCATGTGTTGATCCTTTCGTGGGCTCATGGGAGGCCTAGCGGAGCGGAGTTGTAAACACACTCAGCCGAGACCTCGCGGCTCCCAGGAGTGGTTGCGAATTGCGCCACCGTCGACACTTTCGTGGGCTCATGGGAGGCCCGGCGGAGTCGAGTTGTAAACAAATCTAGCCGAGACTTCGCGGCTCCCTGGGGGGCTGCGAATCGCGCCACCGTCGCAACGTTCGTGGGCTCATGGGAGGCCCAGCGCAGGGGAGTTGTAAACACACCCTGCCGAGACCTCGCGGCCCCCCCGTGGCTGCGAACTGCGCCACCGTCGCCACTTTCGTGAGCTCCTGCGGGTCCTTCAACATGTCCGTTTGTATTGATCGGTCCCGTCTCCAGGTAGTTGTCTTTTTCTCTTGCCTGTCCCTCTTTCTTTTTGCTCTCGCACTCTGTTTGTTAGTCTCTCTATCTCTTTCTTTCTCTCTCTTTCTCTTCCTGTCTTTCTTTTTATGTTTCCAATATCTCTCTCTCTCTCTCTCTCTCCTTCTCTCTCTCTCTCTCTTTCTCTCCCTCTCTCTCGCTCTCTCTCTCTCTCTCTCTCTCTCTCTATATATATATATATACACATACATACACGTATACATGCAACGGTCAAGCGACGCTGTTTGCCGCGGAACTCGTGGCCGTTCGCAGGCCATGTTGTTGCAGCTCGTCGGCAGCCGATGGGTTTTCCAGCTCTCGCTTGTCTCAGCTGGCTCGTCTCCGGAGCCCGCACGTCCCTCGCCACTCTCAGTGCCTTCATCCATTTGGGTTATGCAGGCCGCTGCCGGTTGGCTCATCAGTTCAGCGGAAGCGTCTGGCTTCGCGCAGCTCTCGCGTTCGTGCTCGGAGTGTTGTTCGGCATCGCTTTCACCTGTCTGTATGCCGGCTGCAAATGTCCTGTGCCCAGGCCGACGCATCGCGATCCAGTGGCAGAAGGGCACAGGCTGGCAGATCGGGGTCCTCCTTGCCGTGGAGCGTGATCGACTACGAGAGTGTCCTCGAGATGCCAGCCCCGACGGGAGCATCGGGCCAGAACGTCCTCTGGCACGCGCGACGCCAGATGGCGACATCTGCCCCCGCTGTGACGGTCCCTGGGGTGGCGGGCTTCTGGGCTTGTGACGCTCGACGTGGACGGCCACCTCATACCTGGGAGCGCGCAGGGAACGATTCTGAGGAATCCGCCGAGGGCGTACGGCATCGACTGGGCGCCCGACCCCTTCTGGCTGTCGTCCAGCCTCGAGTCCGCGGGGGTGGGCCTCCGCTCTCCGCCAGGCGCGGACCCCTCCCGTCCTGTCAGTAGGGGGGGCCAAAGTTCCGCTGCGTCCCTCGGGGCAGCAGTTTGGTGGTGATTCCGACGCCTGGAGCGCGTCCGAGTTGTGTGATCGATGTGGGCAGCTCTGCGGTGCCAGGAGCTGCCCCTAAAATGTCTGGATCGCGAAGGCGGCCTCGAGCTGGACGGGGCCTCACACAGTGCTGCAGGATGGCGCCGCGGACCACTGCGCGGCGCTTGCCGGCTTCGCGGTCGCCCAAGCTCGGGTCGGGCGAAAGGGGGGGATTGGGAAAGGGGGGGTTACGATATTTGCTGCATGCAGCTGGTTTCGGCCTCACCGAGGGGCCAATTCCTCGATACATGGCCGCTCCCGGCGCCGGGAGGCGCCGGGAAAATCAGCTGCGTGAGCTGATTCTCAACCCCCCCTTTGCTATCCCCCCCTTTCGCCCGACCCGACAAGTGTGGGACGAGGTGCTCTCGCTGAAGGTGGGGGCGGCTGCGGAGGTTGGCGCGGACCTGGCTGCCCGTGCCCGCTCGATCGAGATTTCCGGCGGACGGGGAGCGCCGCCGCATGTTCAAGGAGGCCGCGGCATGCCTCACGGAAAGCAGCTGGGAGCACTGGCCGATCCGCGGCCCTCGTACAGCATCCTGGCGTGTCCAACATACTGCCTACTCCAGATTTCGTAATAAAGGGAGGGGGGTCTCATTTCGGGGGGGGTCTCTTCCAGGCTATCTTGGAGAGCCTGGGGGGGTCTGGGGACGATGTTTTGGAGGGTTCTCCCACGGGGGAGGTCTGAAATGGCTTGTCTTGGAGGGTCCAGACCCCCTCCCTTTTATTACGAAATCTGGAGTAGCAAGATCAGCACCCTCGCAGCCGCCACGCCACCTGGCGCCACGAATGTGGTCTCAGCGTTGCCGACATCGGCGTCGGCGGCCACGGACTGGCCATGCGATTCCTGGAGTATGCTATATCTTGCGACCAGCCCAACATCACGGAGCTGGCCTGTGCGGAGTTCCTGCTGCGCACGGCCCACCCCGCCGAGTGGCGACATCGCGAACGCCTGGTGTCTCGTGGCGGATCGGACGGTCTTCTCGAGGCGAGATCCTGCATCTTGGCACAGGGGTGACCCGGGGCCTCATCGTGGTAGCCCGGGGTCTCCGGGATCACATCCGTCAGGAGTCGCGTAAGGAGCTTCCCACGGCGAAGCACGGGCGCAAAAAAGTGTGCGAGGATCGGCAGGCCACTCGTGGTGCTGGCGCCAGGCGGGGGGCCGCCGCCGGCGGCGGCTTGCCGAGCACGGGGGAGCTCGAGAAGAATTTCCATCGGCGGGCGGAGGAGATTCGTCGGCTGCAGTCGGGCAAGGCGAAGGGCGGAGGCCGCAGCAAATGCTGCGGCTGGAGCCGAGTGATCGCCGGCCATGGGCCCCCCGCTGGTCCCGCGGGAACTGCTGACCTGGCGGCTCCGCGCGAGGCAGGCCCCGCGGTGGAGTCCGGCTCTCTGTCTGTGACATCGTGTCCGTTCTCGCCTGCGACGCCATGGGCACATTGGCAACCTCGCTCGTGACGTCGTCGACAGATTCGTTGCATGGCGCAGCCAGGGCATAGCCTACCTCGCCTGCATAAGCGTCTCAGAGTGCGTCAGTGGAGCACCTTCGAAGTGCAATCGAACGAGCTGGCCCCCCCACCTGCTCGGCCGCTTCAGCCCTCATTGCGCCGTGCGGTTCTCGCCCCGGCAACCTGCGAGAGCCGGAGGAGCGCGCCGCCCGCCGGGAGGGCAACGTCGTCCTGCCGGCGCCCGGGCCACACTGCCAGCCGGCGGCGTGGCTGACAGGCGATGCGCGGGAGGCGCGGGTAGATCGGCGCAAGCGATTGGCGCGTATAGAGGACCTCGGATAATCCCCGAGCATCCTCTATTCCGACCCCGCGCCGATCAGGGGCCCGCTTGCCCACGCGAAATTCGCGGGGCAGCTGGCGGGCGCGGGCGCGGCGGCAGCTGGGCCCGAGGGCCCGCGCGCAGTCCTCGTCTTCCTTGCGCGCGGGACGTCTGGCCAGCTGCGGCCGGCCATCGACGCTCGGCCGGTCGACTTTCGTTGCGCCGATCCGCGTCGCGCCGCGCTCTCCACCGCGGGCAGTCGGCAAAGCGCGCGTGCCCCCGAGGCTGGTGACCCGCGCGCGGCGCAGCTCGAACTGGGCAGCGCTCTCTGTCGCAGCGACCTCTCTCCCGGACTTGACCGGCATTTTCTGCCACCTGCTGCGAGGCCGAATGCCTTCGCAGAAATTCGCCCATACTTTTGCGGCTCACATTGGCCCCGCGCGGATAGTCCATGGCCGTTTCAGTTTTCGGCGACGCATCCTACCCATGGGGTGGAGCCACGGCCTGCGCTTCTGCAAGGAGCTCGTCACCGGCGCGGTCTTGGCCTGGTCTCGGGCCCGACCGGCTCGCGCGCAACCGGCGCGGCGCCCCGGCGATCGCGGAGGACAACGCCGCCGCTATCAACGTCGACGGCGTCGCCGTGGTCAGCGCCGGCATCGGCGTGGACTCGGACTGCGAGGTTGCGGAGCGGGCGCTCGTTGCCCTGGACCTGCCCTGCAGAGGCGCGGCGAAGTCGGGCGCTGACCAGAAGTTCACTGGCCCCGCCGTCGACGCGAACGCGGGCGTCGCGTCTTTGCCCCGCGAGCGCACGTGGGAGACCCGGCCGGCGCTGTTGGAGGCGGCCTGTTCCGCTTTCTCGACCGGCAAGCAGGCGGGGCGGCCGGTCGGCCACGTCGCGCGGGGTGCCTTCTCGAGGAGGGAGCCGCTCGCCGCTTTCCAGCTGGCGTGCGTTTTGGCCCGCTTCAGGCCGGGGCCCAGCGCTGGCGCGCGTGGGCCAGCGCGCGGCGAGAGCAGCTTGGCGTTGCCAACCTAATACTGTTTGATTTCACGTATTCGCGCAGAGAGTTTTCAGGCCTGGCGCCGGCCACTGACGCGTCCCAAGGGGGGCCCTCCGCCCGCGGGTTTGGCAGTGCCGAGAGAAACGGCATCTCGGGCTGCTGCTCGAGACGACATGGCGCGTGCCGAGCGCTGGCGTTACGTCATTGAAGACGCGGCTGCTGCAAGACAGCACGCATTGCAGATATCCGATTCCAGCCCAGTCGTCTCATCTACCGACACCGCCACGGACTTCGCAGGCGCCAACTTCGATTTCGCGGGGGCGAAGAGGGACTGTAATATAGTGTTTTCACGGAAGCCTCAGGAGGGACGAGGACATAACGCTTTGGGAAGGGCGCGCTGCATTCGTGGGGGGTTGTCATCGCCCTCGTGCCTTCTATGATCCAGGTTATCGTTTTTTGCTCTTGCGCGACAATATCCTTCTAGTTCTCGCGTTCAGGGGGGGTCGGATTTCGACGGTTTCCATCTGCGCTTCGCGCTGCCAGATGCACCCCCCCTCGATTCCCACAAACGTCACCGCCGCTGTCATATGGATCCCATCAGAGCGGAAACCCGCAGACGGCTCTTCGAGAGCTCGCGGCGCAGCGCCTCGGGGCCCCGCGTTCGACCCGCGCCGCGCCTCCTTAATTCGGCGCGGCGCGGGGCGCAGCTGCCGAGGCCCGCTCTGCCCGCGACGCCGCGGCGGCGGCCGAGGCCGCCTGGCGAGAGCCTCAGGGCAGCCCGCGGGGCGGCGGCGGCGGCGGCGGCGGCGGGCTCGCGGGCGCGGCGCCGGGGGCCCAGGCCCGGCCCCCCGGCGGGGCCGTCGCGGCTCGCTTGGGCGAGCCAGGTCAGTCGAAGGCCAGCTCCAGAACGTCAAGCGGGCCCCGTTCGGCCAGCGGCGAACGGCTCTCGGCGGGGTCGCGCGGCAACCGGGAAGTCAGCCCAGGCGCGCATCTCGCGGGCCTCGGCGGCGGCGGCTCGGCGGCTAGCTCGCGCGGCCACGCGCTGGCGCGAGCTGGCGGGCGAGGCGCCCCTGGCTCGCGAGAAGGGTCAGTCGCTCCTGCAGCGGGCCCGAGTCGGGGCTGGCGCTCGGAGGCACATGGAGACGGAGCGCCAGCTGCTCCTGGACTGGATGGCGGCACGGACGCTGCCGACCAGCCCGCTGCAGGCCCCGGACCTCCCGGGCTGCGGCCTTGCGCTTCGCTCGCGCGCGCAACCGCGACAAGAAACCATTTTTTTATTGTTTGGGGCATGACGGGCGTCATGGCCCCCGCTCCCCCCCCCTACGACATAACATCCCCCCCAGTGCGCTCCAGGCACTGCCGCCGTGCTCGCTGGGATCCGCGTAGGTGTCCGCGCAAGAATCCGCATAGGAGTCGGGTCCGCAGTCGTCGTCGTCGTCGTCGTCGTCGTCGTCGTCGTCGTCGTCGTCGTCGTCGTCGTCGTCGTCGTCGTCGTCGTCGTCGTCGTCGTCGTCGTCGTCGTCGTCGTCGTCGTCATCGCTCGCGGCTCGTTGCTCATCGTCGTCGTGCGCACGGACGCGGCTGGAGCCTGTTATTTGTTCCGGGCCGATCACGGCAATCATCTGAAGGGGGTGTGGGGGGGTCGAGGACATCATGTTTCGCGCCGGCAGCGTCTGGGAATGCTTAGGAATGACGGAGGACGGGTAGCACCAGCATGTAGGTGGCGACCTGCACCACACCGCAACGCCTGTGTACACCACAGTGCTTGCGTGCACCACAGCGCCGGTGTACACCACACCGCCTACGTACACCACGGCAGCCGCGTGCAACACAGCGTCAGTTTGTGCCACCGTGCTCGCGGGCACAACAGGTGTTGTGTACACCGCAGTGCCTGCGTACACCACATCAACCGTGTGCAACACAGCACCAGTGTACACCATAATGCTTGCGTGCGTTGCAGTGCCTGTGTGCACCACGCCGCCTGTGTGCACCACAGCAACCGTGTGCAACACAGCGCCACACTTATATATCATAAAAGGAATCCGTATGACAATGTGGAACGCTTGTGGCTTCCATAAAAAAGGAGTTATTATGGACAGTGGAGCGCCGCTGGAATCTACGACTTCTCCTGAGTCCGCCCACATCACCCTAACTTCTCCCATTTGCGTCCAGGAGGCTCCAGCTAATTTGGCCGTGCGAGAACCAAGTGGGCCGATTCAATAGACCACTATGCGGTGCACTGCGCGCTGAATTGCGCACGTGCGCTGTAGCGCCACCCCGCACGACAGGGGTTAAGGAGGAGGACGAGGCGGAGGAAGAGGAAGAGGACGAGGAGGACGAGGAGGACGAGGAGAACGAGGAGGAGGAGGAGGAGGAGGAAAAAGAGGAGGAGAACGAGAAGGAGGAGGAGGAGGAGGAGGAGGACGATGAGGAGGATGAGGAAGAAGAGGAGAGAGAAGGAGGAGGAGGAGGACGATGAGGAGGAGGAGGAGGAGGAGGAGGAAGAGGAGGAGGAGGAGGAGGGGGAGGAGGCTCCGTGTACGCTACGCTGAATGGCTGGAGACGAACCTTCCTGAGTGGAAGGATTTTCAGATTGTGGATTCGGCTCTGTACCTGGGTATCGTTCTTGGGCCTGCTGCAGGGGATCGAAGCTGGCATGCACCTCTTCTGAAATGGACAAGGCGTAGCAAAGTGACCTGCGCTGCTGTTGCTCCCGCTGCTGTCTCTACATATCTATACAATAATCGTTGCCTGTCGGTGCTCTCTTATGTTGCCCAATTCCTTCCTCTTCCGTTGGTCCCTCCTTGTCTCCCGTCCCCCACCCTCCGTGTCGAACATACCACTTTCTCTTCGCTTTATAATGTCCCATTCTGCTGCCTGTCGAGAGCAGGATGGTTCGAGTTGTGTGATTGGGGTGGCCCCAAGTTAGGATCTGTGCAGGCGCTGTGCGCTGCCATTCTGATGAGAGCAGCGCTTGTCACGTTCCCTGAATGGCGCATTCTTTACAATAGACTTGATGCGAATAAAGTGAACCTCGCTTTGTTCGATACGGCCCATGGGCTGTGGAACCCTGGCTTCTGGGTTGGGGACCCTCTGGTGGTCCACTTCAGTGTCGCCGCGGCTGGATTTGAATCGAATAAGCTCCTGGCGAATGCCGGACGCGCGGGGCTAAGAGTGGCCGTGGATCTTCTCGCTCCCGCTCGTGCTGCTGCTGCTGCTGATGCTCTCCCCTGCCCCAAAATCAAGATCCAAGGCCAAGTGATGACTGCTATGTGTCAAGTTCTGTATCCACCGTCTCTGGCCAATGAATTTTCTGCGCGGCTAATGAGCACTTGGCCAGAGAATCGTGATGCGATTCGCCGAATCGACTGGTCAAGCTATGCTCAGCTCATGCGTGCGGTCCCACCCCACAGTGCGAATGCTGTGTGGAAGACCCTCGCTGGAGGCTGGACCATTAGCTCCAGGATGAATGAAGGTGAATCTCGTCTCTGCATTCTCGGCTGCGGCGGCCGAGATTGTTTCAAGCACTATTTCAGTGAATGCCAACGTTTCTATCTCGCTTGGTCTGCCACCATCGCTTGTGGTCTTCCTGCCTGTCCCATCTCTCGCTTTGGTGTCTTTGCCGACCCTCCCCGTCCCCGTGTCCTCGACCTCCCGTCTGCTGCGCTCATCATCCACAGTCTGGCTAGAGCTGCCTTCTCGCTGCACGGCGCTCTCGGCGCCGCTCAAATTGAGGAGCTCGTGCCTCAGGCACGGGCCACGCTGCGGCGCGCCCGCGAGGTCGGCGGATTAGGGACTCGAGCGCTCGGCTACGTGTCAGGAGGAGGGGGAGGAGGAGGAGGAGAAGGACGTGGAGGCGGAGGTGGAGGAGGAGGGAAGAGGGAAACACGTCGCATTCGATTGTCATAACTGTCTTGCACGCAGGTGCTGGTGTACAGTCGCGCTGCGTTGCACGCAGACGTTGCGGTGTAGACAGGCGGCGTGGCGTGCACAGGCGCTGCGGTGCACGCAAGCACTGTCGTGTACACAGGCGCTCTGTTGCACATGGTTGCTGCGGTGTACACATGTACGCCGGCGCTGTAATGTACGCAAGCACCGTGGCGTACACAGGCGCTGCGTTGCACAGGGTTCTTGCGGTGTACGCAGGTGCTGTGGTGTTCGCGCGCGTTGTGGTGCACGCGAGCGATGTGTGCAAAGGCGCAGTGGGGCATATCGCCACCTACATTTTGTTCGCGTCGTCTTTGTCGACGTCGTCGTCGTCGTCGTCGCTCGTCGCTCGTCGCTCGTCGCGTCGTGCGCGCGGGCGCGGCTGTGGTGCCAGAGCCACGCGGCGGGGTGGGGGGGGGGCGTTGCGTCATACCCCCCCCCCCGCCCCCCCCCCCATGACGCCCGTCATCGCCGAACATAAAGAAAAACTCTCCAAAGGGGGGGGAGGTCATCGTGAGCCTCCGGTCGCGGTGGCCCAACCTGAACCTGGACGCCTCCACTTCGCTGCCCGGAACCTGGACGCCTCCACTTCGCTGCCCGGAGCCACCGCAGCGCTCGGCGGCTTTCGGAAGGCCGCCCGAGGACGCGTTCGGCCGCCGATGCCCCGGGCGCCGCTGCCGGCGCTGGCAGGCGCAGCCGCCTGGAACTTGGGCCCGCGAGGGGATGCGGCGCTCGGTGCGCTTTCAGACCTGGCCAACTTGACGGCGGCCCCCTGACGCCGCCGGCACTGGCCCTCGGCAGCGGGCGATCCACCTGCGCCCGGGAGGGCTCGGACAGGCGTCGAAGGCGAATCTGTTCAACGAAGGGCTGTTCCTGAGCCCGTTCGCCTCGCGGGCGCTGGGCCCCTGGCCGCGGCGCCTCGCGGCCCGCGGGAGAGCGCCCGCCGCGCTCTGGCCGCGACTGGCCGGCGCCTTTCGGCGCGAGACCGAACAGTTACCGGCGCAGGTGGGCGGGCTTGGCTGGGACATGACAGCATCCGCCACGGATGGGCCCCGTGCGCCGCGGCCGCGCACCAGACGCCGCCGCGGGGCGTGCGGGCGCGGCTGCGGCACGCAGCCCCGGGCAGCATCGCTCGCTACTCGCGGCTGGCTCGATACCTCGCCGAGCGCCACAAGCTCGCGCCGAGCCAGATCGCCTACGCGGAGCTGGTGGCGAGCCAGCTGGACCTGATCCTAGGCGCCGGGCGTGGGGCGACGGCGCCCGCAAGGATCGCGCCGCCGCGGCCGCAGGCAGCGGCGCTGCCCGGCGACGAGGAGACGCCGTCGAGCGCGCGGCGCCCGTCTCCGACCTGGCGCTCCGACGGCGGCAGCGGGCGTCTCTGCGAGCCCCCCTGCAGGAGAGGCGCGAGGCAGAGCCAAGTCTGCCTCGAGGTCTTCGCCGGGCAGGGCGGGGCCTCCAGCAGTCGGGCCAGGAGAGGCCCCCTGCGGCATGCGCACGCTGGACTTGAAAGACGATCTCCAGCCTTCGATGCCACTGGGCCCATTTCCGTGAAGCTGTTGCGCGAATGGATCAGGAGAAGGGTGGTGAGAGGAGTGTTCACCAGCTTTCCTCGCACAGCCTGGTCTCGAGGCTTGCGTGGTCATTGCGACCTGGCCTCGCTCGCCAAAGTTTTCGCGTCTCGCAGTCTGGCAACGCCATTCTGCTGGCCAACATTGACTTCATCATTATGCGCATCAAAGGGCGAGTGTCTGTTCTGCGCAAAAGCCCGTCTTGATGGTTGCTGGGGCCACGCTTCAGATGCAGGCTTTGGCCGCTCATCCCTGCGCTCGCAGCGCTGTCGCAGATTGCTGCCAGGGCGGCGCGCGATGGCGCAAACGCACTCGATGTTTCAGGGGCGGGGCCCCGCGCCTCCCCCCGCCGCGCCGCGGCGACCCTGCAGCGGTGCCCACGGGTTGCACTCTCGCACTGGGCTCCCTCACTCTGTCCCTGGAAGGCCAGCGGAGGAGGGCCAAAGCTGAACCGCGCCCCCAGGCCGTCGCCCGCGCCGTCGCCAATTGGATCGCACAGAGCGCGGATTCTCGAGAGCAGCGCCATCTTTGGCGACTCGTCGCCTAGGTCAAATTGTTTTTTCCCTTAAACGGCCCTGCTGACTGGGGTGCTCTGGGGGTGCTCCTGTTCGCAATGCAACGCAAAAGGTAAATAGATGCCTCGCAAAACCCTTGCACGATCTCGAAGCATTGCGTTGGTAAACCTATCGGCGGCCGCCAGGCATCCAGCTCGGCCGTGGGAGCCGATCCATCGGAGCCCGCAAAGCGGGCCTTTTCTCTTATGCTGCGACGCTTGCCTCAGCACGTCGCCGCAGCAGCACAGAGGGCGCCTGGACATGTAAAATGGAGGCCTGTCGTCTGTTCTGGTCATTAAGCTAAGGCCAATGCAAGTGTGAAACGACGTTGTGTGTCGTGACATCCGTGGCCGCCCGCAGGCCATTTTGGGTCAGTTCGTCCACCATCCATCGCGTCCTCTTCCTTCTCTTTTATCTTTCTCTTGCTGCATGTGTGTAAAGGGGAGCCGATACATCGGAGCCCGCACAGTGGACCTCTTGTCTTTGACTGCAACGGTTTCCTCAGCATGACCCGCTCGTCTGATCTGGTCATTGAATCAAGGCGCAGATCTACCTATACGCATATATCATATACATATAGGTGTGCATGCATGCATGAATGTATGCACGTATTTATGTGTGGATGTATAAACGCATGTATGTATGTACATATATGTTTGTAATGTAATGTATGTAATGTATGTATGTATGGATGTATGTATGTATGTATGTATGTATGTATATGTGTGTATGTATGTATGTCTGTGTGTATGTATGTATGTATGTATGCATGTATGCATGTATGTATGTATGTATGTATGTATGTATGTGTGCATGCATACATGCATGTATATTCATATGTATGTATGTATGTATGTATGCATGTGTGTATGTATGTATGTATGTATGTATGCATGTATGTATGTATGTATGTATGTATGCATGTGTGCATGTATGTATGTATGTATGTATGTATGTCTGCTTGTATGTATGTATGTATGTAGGTATGTATGTATGTATGTATGTATGCATATATGTATATATGTATGTATATATATATGTATGTATGTATGTATGTATGTATGTATGTATGTATGTGCGTGTGTATGTGTGCATGCATGCATGCATGTATGTATGTATGTATAAATGTATGTATGTATGCATGTATGTGCGTATGCATGTATGCATGCATGCATGTATTTATGTACGAATGCATGTATGTATGCATATACGCATGTGTATAGGCATGTGTGTATGTCTGTGTCAGTGTGTATGTATACATGTATGTATGCATGCATGAATCTATATATATTTATATATATATATATGCATTACAACGGCCTCCTGTCTTCGGCCCATCCCGCCACCGTGCTCGGGTTGTGTGTCGGTGGCCTCTTGCACGTTTCTTGGGGTCTCTCTGGAAGCCTCGGGGCAGTCTCTTGGAGGCAGTGTTGAAGCCTCCTGGCCGTTTGGGGAGCTCTTGGGGCTTCTTCTTGGCCTCTCGTGGGCCTTTCGGGAGGGTTTTGAAGGCTTGGTGGCGATTTCGGGCTGCCCCTTGGGGCGGAGAACTCGAACCTTCAGCTCGAGTTCCCCATTTTTGGGGCCAACTTGGGGCCCTCTTGGAGCCCTCTCGGGCGCCTCTTGTGCCGTCTTGGGACCCCCTTGAGCCACCTTGGGGCGGGAGGTCGTTTTAGGCTGGCCAATGAGCTCCCGGGCCCCCCCAGGAGCGCCCAGCAGAGCTCCCAGGAGCCCCCAGGAAATCACGGGAGCGGCTCGGAAACTCGGGGCCCTGGCTTCGAGAATTCTCAGCCACTCTAATGCTCAGGGCTGCAGGGCTGCATTAGCCGTGGGACACACCACAACGTGCTGAAGGCACGGTGGCGGACATACATGCGTACATGTGTATACATATCTATTGTGTATACACAAAGACACGAAGATTGGCCTTCGGCCCATCCCGCCACCGTGCCTGGGTTGTCGGTCAATGGGCCACTGGATGCATGCGGGGATCTTTTGTGAGGCCTCTCGGACGCCTCTTGGAGGCGGTTTTGGTGGTGCCGTGGGGCCTCTCTGGGGCATCCCGTGGCCTCCTGGGGCCTTGGGTGGCCCCTTGGCGGCCTGCTGGCGGTCTCGGAGGTCATCTTGGGGCGGGAGGCTCGAAATGTCGGTTCGTGCTCGGCATTCGGGGCCTCTCTTGTCTTGGGCCCCTCTTGGGCCGTCTTGGGGGCCTCTTGGGGCCCTCTTGCGGCGATCTTGGGCGCCTCTTCGGCCGCCCTCTGTATTGTCGGGGCCCCGAAAAAGGCGGGAACGCTAAAATCGCTCAATGGAGCTCTTTGGGGGGTTCTTGGGGCTCTCTTAGGGTATCTTGGGCGCCTCTTGGGCCGTCGTGAGGCCAATAGTGGGCATCTTGGAGCGCTCCTGGGCCGACCAAGGGTCCTCTTGGACTGTTTTGGGCGCCTCAGAGCACAGTGCCATATTCGAGTCTATACATATATATATATATATATATATATCACGTATACACATGTATGTGCACACATGTGTGTATACAAATACATATATGAATATATACGTGTGTACGCGTGCATATATAGACACATACATACATATATGTGTGCGTTTATGCATATATACACATATATATACATATATATATATATATGACGAATTGTGCAGCTACACATGTAGGCAAAACAAGACTGCACTGGCGCTTCGCGCCCCGCACCTGTGGGTCCCTGAAAAGTGCGGCATGGCGGGCGGACGTCGCGGCGGAAGGGTAGGAAGGCAAAACAGAAACCACATAGCGACAACGCCGCGTTTTGCCTTGTCCGAAATCGTCGTCATACGAATGCCATTCGGTCGGAGGTTGGGGGGGGTGAGATCGATAGTGAGATCGACAGGTGTCCCGTGGTGTCCCGTGGTGTCCCGCTGAGTGGGATCGATAGTGAGATCGATTGAGTCAGATGTTGCTTCTCCCCCTCCCCTCCCCCACAACCTCCTTATCACCCGACGGGTGGTCGTATAGCTAGTATATTTCACTCACGTTTCCCCTTCCTCTTCCTCATTCTCGCCCTCCCCTGCGAATTCTTCCCTATGTCCGTCCCTCATGTTTCCTTCTCTTTCTTCATTCTCGCCCTCCCCTGCGAATTCTTCCTTGTCCTCATCTGCTCTCTGCGCGGCGGCTCCTCCACGGAGAGCTTCCCGGGGGCCTCGCGAAAGTGTTGCAGGGCATCTCGGGGCCTTCTGGAGGCCCCCTGGGCGCCTTTGGGAGCCTCTGGGGGCTTCCTCGGGCCGCCCTCCTGACAGATTTGGGCCCGCTGCCTGGGCCCAACAGGAGCTTCCAGGGGCTTCCAGGAGCTCCCGAAAGCTGGTGGGACCTTCTGCAGGGGCGTCCAGGGGGGCCCTGGGGCCAGGAATCGGGGGGTCATGCTTAATTTGGAGGGGGGGCGCAGGGCCCCAGATTGCAAAAACAGCACACAGGATACACACATGTATATATATATATATATATATATATATATATATATATATATAGATGTATATCTATTTGTATACACACACATATATATATATACACATATATATAGGTGTATGTAGGTGTGTGTATGTATGTATGTATGTATGTATGTATGTATGTATGCATGTATGTATGTATGTATGTATGTTTGTATGTATGTTTGTATGTGTGTATGTATATATGGATGGATGGATGGATGTATGGATGGATGTATGTATGTATGTCTGTATGTATGTATGTATGTATGTATGTATGTATGTTTGTATGTATATATATACACATATACAGGCATCTACACATATACAAATATTCATACATGTGTGTATATATGTACAGATGTGCATACATACAGATATATACCTACACACCCATATATATTATGCATATGCATGCACATGTGTATGTGTATGCATGTATGGATGTAGGTATGTCTATATATATACTTGTCCCCCAAACACACCACACACATCACCCCCAAACGACGGACTGGGGGGGTAGCTTTCTCATCTTCTGCATGCTTCTCATCACCCTTCTCTCGTCATCCTCATCTCCTCACCTTCTCATGTTGTATCCCTTGGTCCCCCTGCTCCTCATCCTCCCAACACTATCCCTGACATCCTAACCATAACTCAAACAACATCCTCATCCTCATCATCATCATAAAACCCTTGCCCCGCCACCCCACCCGTAACATCGTGACCCTACCACCCCAATCCAAACACTGAGCACGAATCCAAGCCCTGACGCCCTAGTACTAAGACTACAAGCTTGAGCGTACCAGGGCACATTCACCCCCCCCGTAACCCTGGCGCCAGAACCCTGGCAACCGAGCCAACCCTTGTATCTTCAACCAACAAAGTAGCACCCTGACCCTAACACCATGACCCAAACCGTATCACGCTAATTACAACTTCCTAACCTTCACACCCTGTACCCAACACCCGGATTTAAACACGGCCAATTTAGCCGCAGCATCCAAGCCCTACTAACCCGACCCGGGCGTGATACTCTAAATCGTTAGTGAGAACCCTTTCTTCCAACCCCTAACCCTAAGAAATCATACCGAACATCCGAACAATATCGCTACCTCCCCATCTTGCCACCCTGAACCTGCCATTGGGTCGCGTGCCCCACCATCCCAACGCGAAACAAAAACTTGGTCCCTACAATTTGTAACACACGACTGAAACCCGAACTTCAGCACCTTAACCTCAACACGTTACCCGTAAAACTCACACGGTTACTTTGGCGACCGCAACTTCACCCTGACATTATTGTCCTCGAGCATTAGTTCAAACACTAACACCCTTATTGTAATCCTAACGCTACCGCCGTGATCTTGACGCGCTACCTCTAGCACCCTGACCTTCACCCTAGGACCCTGGCCCAAAATTGTCGCCTAACCGTACAGCCCTGACTGGAACAACCCGAGCCCAACACCCTTATCAGAACTCTCATGTACCAACCCCGCCTTTCTAAGCTTCATCGTAAGTCTAACACCCCTTAGGGTGTGAATGCCAGGGCACATGCTCAGGGTCAGGGTGCTAGGGTTAAGAAGGTATGTGTCGCGTTTTTTGTTTAGTGAGCAGGTGCACTTGTGTAACAGGTTAGAGTTCGCGTTTTAGGGCTGTCTCGCTGAGTGGTCGAGTGTTTGTGTCAGGGTGAGCGGGTCACTGTTGATGGTTCGGGTTGCTGCTTAGCGTTAGAGTAGTAAGATATAGCGTCAGGGTATTAGGGTTGCGGTGTCACGTGTAGGGGGTCAGGATTGGGGCGCGGACTTCGTGGTGCTGGGATGCTAGGGTGCTAGAGCTGCGGGGCGGGGAACTGTTCGCGTCTAGGGTTAGAATGCTAGGGCCGAGGCTAGGGCGCTAAGCTTCGAGTGCCAGGGCAATAGTCGAACTGGCAGGTTGCTGCGATTGAGATCTGCGGCGATCGCGCCGCGAATGCCGCCCGCGGCGGCGCGCGTCGCGGGAGGAGGGGGGGGGGGGGCGCAGGAGGTCGACAAGCGTTATTTGCAGGATGGGGCAGAGTAGTTCGCAAGAGTCTGAGAAGGAGTGGCCGTCCTAGTTTGGCGATTCCGGCGCCGCCCCGCCCGCCTGAAGGGCTTGCGCGATGAGACAGAACGCTTTCAGAAAATATTTCAGGACAAGGACGGCGACAGACTGGGGCTGCAATCGATGAGGTTCCGACCTCTACCCCCAGGAGGGAGATTGTGAGGAGGAAAACGGGAAGGATGTGATGAGCAAGGGGGATGGAGAGGAACTGAATCAGATGAGAGCGACCCCGATGGCGGCAGTGGCAATGATGATGACGGTGATGATGCTGACGATGACAAGGAGGAGGAGGAGGAGGAGGACGAGGACGAGGACGAGAGGAGGAGACGCGGAGAAGGAGGAGGAGAAGGAGACGGTGGAGGAATGATTCATCAAAGACCTTGCCCCCTCCTCCTCAGGGAGGGCGGGGGGGGGAGAAACGAGAGCGCGGGGTGAAGGAAGGAAGGCGATGAGGAGGAGGAGGAGGAGGAGGAACGACTCATGAGATGACCCCATCCCTCCTCCTCAGGGAGGGAGGAAGGAGGAGAGAGGAGAACGCAGATAGGAGGAGGGAAGGCCGAGCGAATTCGCGAACGACAGCGAGAAATTGTTACATAGAAACGATTTCTGGATTCGGGGAGAGTTTTTGAGGATAGAGGGAAGGGCACGGTTCTCCCGAAATCATGGTTGTTTTCTGTTGGGTTTGTTTAGTTCTTCGGGCTTTCGTGAGCGCGTCCCGCGTCGAAGGCGATCGAGGAGAAAAGGGAGGAGGGGGAGGACGACGACGAGCGAACGATCAGTGAAGGTTGTTTGGTCTTGCTGGTTCGAGGGTGCCGGTGGGGGGAAGGGGGAGGTATGAACCCCGATCCCAGACCGTTTGGCCAAGGATATCCACATAGGCCACCTAAGCGAGCTAGAAATCTAGGTCTGCTGGTCACGTCGCTGTAGAGGGGGGGGGCGGGGGAGAGGCGGGAGGGGCTGGGTGATGGGTGCGGCAGAGATTGGGGTAGCAGGAGGGGGACGGGGAGGAGGAGGATAAGGAGGACAAGGAGGAATACGATGACGACGGGGGCGATGATGATAATGAGGAGGAAAAGGAGGAGGAGGAGGAGGAGATGGAGGAGGAGGAGGAGGAGGAGAAGGAAGAGGTGGATTGGGAGGAGGGGCAGGAGGATGGGGAAGAAGAGGTGGGGTCTACGGAGGAACAGGGTGATGGGGAAGAAAAGGTGGCTTAGGCAGAGGAGGAGTGGGAGGATGAGGATGATGATGGGGAAGGGGAGGAAGAGGAGGAGGAGGAGGAGGAGGAGGACGACGACGACAATGGGGAGGAAGGGGTGGATTAGGAGGAGGAGCGCGAGGACAGGGGTGAAAACGTGGATTCGGCGTAGGGGGAGGAGGACGACGACGATGACGACGACGACAAAGATGCCGACGGGCGTGCTACAGAGCTTGTTGTGGTTTTCTTGGGCTGTCCCCAGGCTTCTCGGGCCGTCGTTCCTCTCTCTGAAGCCCGAGGCCTTATGCTTGTCATCATACTCGGTGTAAGCATCGTCGCTAGTTCAACCATGTTGGCCCAACTCGGTTCGCAAACCGAAGTACAATTGCCGTCTGCTTCGCCGCGCAAGTGGATGTTTGCACTTCGTTGTTCGGGGATTCTCGGCGCGGCCCGATTGTTCGCAGCCAGACACTGGCGCTGCAAGAAGTTAGCGGCCGCCGCGCCCAAGCAGCATATCAGAAGCTGGACGAGCACAAAACGTTTCCGGATGCGTTTGCGAAATATTATGTTAAGAACCAGCACGGGCGGTGCCTGCGATGTAGCGGATTTCAGATCCGCAGCTGCAACCCCTACGAACTGCAGGACAAACGCGGCATGCGCTGACCCTCAAACTGTTTTCTGTGCCCCGCATCATCAGCAAAGTAACGGCGAAGTCATGCGAACGGCTGACGGCCGCCGCGGTGCGCGCTTCGATCAACGGCCGTGGCTCCTTGAAGGCAGCATTAAAGCAGTTTGTTGGCGAAGGTTGGATAAGCGCCCGATTTTGGGAAACCGCGCATACTTCAGCAAACAACGCAGACCCCAAAGAGTTGTTTACAGCCGCCTTCAACCGACAGGCGCTCACATCGAAAACCAAGCGTGGCCTGGCGAACAACGGCGCGGAAAGAACCAGGGCCAAGCTGAATCAGGATGTTGATTTTGAGAACGCATCGCGCCTGGATGCGGCAAATGCTTGGGCGAGAGCACCTTGGCCCTGCTGGAGCAGTCCAACGCGAACAGACATTGCTGCCCAGGGCGGCGCTCGCAACTCGAAGCGCTTATGGGGCCAGGCGCGGGCGAGCAATGGAAACGAGCGCGCTCAACAAACTGTTGTTCGAGGGGTGGCGCCGTTGCCCAACTTCAGCCTCGTCGCTGCCCTGCGCCGGCCCGCCAGGTGCCGTGGCGGGCGTCGACATCGCCAGTGGGAGGTGGAAGCAGAGCGGGACGGGCAGCGCGCGGCTCGGGGATGCGTTGCACCAGTTCGACGACCCCCACGCTAATATGGAGGAGCTGCGCCGTCTATTTTGGGGAGACGCATTAAAGTCGATCCGCGCGCTCGCCAAGAAGACTCGCGGCGAGTAGCGGGCCCTGGCCAGGGGGCCGCGCGAAGCTGCGAGACGCATTCTTGGCATGTCTGACACGGGCTCGCAGCATTCCATTGCGACCTTCACGCGCAACATTGGCGCCTGAGCTAGCTACGCGGCGACGCGGGCAAAGCAGCTCGCAGCGACGGCGAAGGGAACGACAACGGGGGCGACGACGACGACTGAGCCTGCCAGAGGCATAGCCGGCAGCACGCGGCAGACCCAACGACCCGCCTTTTTTATAACAAAAAACAGAAAAGAGCTCCTGCCCATTCATGATTTTTGGGAACCAGAAACCCAGTGGCGAGCAAGAGCGTTTCGGCTCGTTTTGGCCTCGGTAAATGCTGCTCCAGGCCCGACAGACAGCGGCGGCGATTAATTATGACGGCCACAGAAACAAGAAACCTGCCCCGGGGAAGCTCCGGCGATCCTGCCCGAAAACACCCAATACTGCATTTGCCCATTAAAACTTGTCGGGGGCCAGAAACCCGGCAGCGGGCAAGAGCGCCTCGGCTTGATATGAGGCCCGACGGGCGGCCTCGGCAAATAATTAGCGCGGCGAAAGCCGAGAGATCCATTCCAGGGCCAGCCCAGCGATCCAGCGCGCAAACAGGAGAACTTTCACCCGCTAAAGCTTTTGGAGTGTCAGAAACTTGGTAGTGGGCAAGAGCGCGTCTGTTTGGTTCGGGATGCTTGATCGCGCGAGGCCCGACAGACGGCCATGGTCCCCCCCGCGCAACGCCGCCAGAGGATTGGGATACCTCCACATGCACCATGGCGCGTCGTCGTCGCCGCCGGCACGTGGCATCCATGTGCCAGCGTCGTCGCCGTCGTTGCTGCCGTTGTCACAACCGCCGTGGTTCGACCGCGCAGCGGCCCCAGCGCGCGCTCGCGCCCTGCGGGGGGGGGGGGGGGCGCCCAGCGCGGCCGCGGCCAGTTAGAGCGCGCTCGGGGGATGTCCCGGGGCGAGCGGGGTCGGGGGCGGGGCTGGAGCCTGCGGCCGAGCCCGCGGTTGACTCCTGCGCCCATTCCAGGCGCAGCGCTCTCCCCGGGCAAGTGCAAGGAGAGCGCGTTCCAGATGTTCGACCGCGGCTCAAGTGCTTTCGCGGACACTTGCACGGCGGCGGTCGACGACGTTGACGCGGGCGACGAGGAGATGTCGTTGAACGATCAGGTCGCGAAGGCGCGCGCCGCCGCGGGGAATCCGGTGGAAAGGAACGTCGACCGCCTCGGGACGAGGCGCGATGAGCCGCGCGTCGCGAAGATCTTTGCCGACGAGATAGAACGGGGCGGCGTCCGCGTTCACGACCTCTTCCTCCCGCGCGCGCCCATGGCCGTCTTCGACGGGCTGAAGGGCCCGCGCCGCGCGCGCGACGGGGGCGCGCGCGCCGCTGCCGCGACGTCGATTGGAAGCGCGCCGCCGCGATGAACGCTCAGCAGGCGCTGCGGTTGCAGAACGCAGCGAACCGTGCCGGCGCGACCCTTCTTCGCGCGAGTAAGTACAAGAAAGCGAAGCGCCCGTCGCGGGATGAGGGGCGGCCCCTTGCCTGCCCGGGCCCTGCCGCGGAGACGCGGGCCGACGCGGGCGACGACCCCGATGGGAGTTTCTCGATCGCGCGCAAGATGGCCCCGCATATAACCACTTAAGACAGGCCCCCGGACGCGAGTTGGAACCTACCTGGGCCACGTCCATCACGCGGAGGGGCGAGTCTGGCCGACCACTATCGCATGCCACTTGGCCAGCTTGATGCATTCAATTTCAAGATAGGCGTAAAGAAGGACGGGCGGAGACCTATCGTAGAAAGGCCAGAGCAGATGTGGGCTAACATTGGCGTCGAGGCGGTGGTCGAGACGGGTCAAGACGCAGTGGCGGGCGACGGGCATCCGGGGAGGGGCCTCTGGGAGCTGCCGTTCATTTCCCGCTGAGGAAGGCCTGTGACCTTGCGTCTACGACGATGCCCTCGGTCAATATGGGAGACCTGCTGTCCAGAGACCACGTCGCCGACGGCGAGCAGAAGAAGCCCCCCAACGGTTGCCAGTCGTCCGGGAGGGGGCCCGCGTCGTCGAGCGGACCAGCCGGAAGCAAGGCTGCGGTAGGAATGCCGCCGTCTCCTGCCCGCGACGAGGGGGCGGGAGAGGCGGCCGCGGACGTGGCGGGGGAAGGCCCGACGGGCGATGATGGACCCTCTGGGCCCCCGCCCGCTCCACCGCTGCCCGCGGGGGCCGGGCGGAGAGCTGTGCGTTGCATCAGTGCCGGGGGGGGGGGCTCGCTGGCCAGGGGGGAGGTCGCTCCGCCCCGGATAGGGGAGGGCCGAAGTTTGAGCAAATCATGGCACCAACCACCCAGAACTGTCAGACATATGAATATTTCCATCGCGAAGAGCTCAGTCAGCCTCTACCATTAACGGGCAGGAGCAAGACGACACAGGCACGCGCGGCTTCCTATTGCGACCCGCGACATCGCGCCCCCGACGCCGCGGAGACGGAGGATCTTGCGCTTGGAGAGCCCATGGTTGAAGAGGACTCAGAAGGATTCGACGAATCCAGGCGGCGGAAAATGGGGGGCCCAGCTAGGGCGGACGGGATTGCCGAGTTCAAGGCAGAAGGGGGAGGATTCTACGGACTCGAGGACCCAGGGCCGAACGCTGACTTGCTGCAAGAGATCGGTATCACCACTCCGCGACCCCTGGTCAAATGCGTCATGTCGGCCGTGGGCGGGGAGCGTCCATTCCCCTTTTCGTCGGGCAGCTATCCCCGTGACGTTGCGGCAAACGGTGATGGGGGGGGTGCCTGTCGTGGCGTGAATGGCCCGGGCGCCGACCTCGGCTCTTATCCCGGAAGCAAGACTGCACGGGGCTCCGCGGGATCGACCAGCGCGGCGGCGGCCGGCGGGCGCTGCGGCCCTCGCGCGCCCCTGAGACGACAAGATGCGAGCAGTTTTCAGCACCGGGAGAAACGAACGTGGATTAAGACCGCGCTACAACCCCTTCACGGACAACTGTGATCGATGTGACGAGTCGCCTCCGTCTACTATGCCATCCAAGTGGGTCACGGATGCGTCCAGCGCTGCCTGCGTCAACAGACCAGCTTCTAAGGCCGAGGCGGCGAACGACGAAGGGGCCGCCGCCGCATTGAAACAGGAATTGGGTAGACTGCGCGAGATTAAGGCGTGGGGCGAGAGCAAAGTAGTGGAGTTGAGTCGACTACGGAAAATGATCGGGGGGCGATACCTTCCACATTGACCGGCCCTTCGCCGCCCTCGTCGAAAATAACGCCGAGCTACCAGAAGGACATGAGGGTAGGAAGTTCAAGGGGCGCGTTGCTCTCGACGGACCCGACGTCATCGATCAAGACAAGAGCGTAGAACGTGGCACTATTTCAAGAGCTCTCGTCTTGTCCCTGCCAAGATGCAGGCTAGCTCGCCGCCGATGCCTTCGGGCTCGCGCGCTCAGTCGTTGTTGGGCGGGGCGCCCACGTGGGCCAGACTACCGAAGGAAGCATGGCCCCAGAGCTGGGCGGATATGTGCGACTCACTATATATATATATGCCCTTTGCGACTGGCGGCATACGGCCATCCTGGCGGAGAAGCACTGCACATGTCATATATGAAGGTTCTGAACCGATCCCGTCATGGCTCAGTTGTTATTGCCACCTGGAGCTGACGCTCTTCTTGATAGTGTACGTTGATGATTTCAAGTTAGCCGCTTTGGCCGGAAACATACAGACATGTTGGGGCCTCATCCTGAGCCCTTTCGGGTTCGGAGGCTGCACCCAAAGACATTGATGTAGATCCAGCCACGCCAGCGGGGTGATGCCCTGGGGGTCGCAAGGGGGCGTGGCATGAAGGGGTGCGGTGCCAATGCTGAGAAAGATTTTGCATCTACGGTAGCCGCAAGTGCGTTGCGTCCCCATGTCGACAACGATGGCTTGACGCGGACCGCCTCAAGCAACGTCAGAGCTCTTGGTTCCAATTTCCCCAAACGACCGCAGGCTCATGTGAACGGCAACACTACACCTGTTCCCGGGCACCCGATCACCGAGCACGAAATTCCGGAAACTCCTAATCGCGAAAAGCGCCATCCCGGAAATTCCGTATTGCCCAAAACGTAGTTCCGGAAGTTCCGAAATTTAGGAATGGTGTTTCTTCCAGTACAAACCATAATTCCGGAAATTCCAGAGTCTCCATAATCGCGTGCTTCGCGATACGGCGTCATGGATTGTTTTTTTCCTTACCTAGGCTCTGCCCAGAAGGGTTCTTACTAGGAGGCTTAAAGGGGCCGGGCAGTGGGGCGCGCCCCGGGCGGTTCCCCCAGGATCCGCCCCGCGGTTCCCCCAGTGACGTTCCCTTAGCTTCGCGTTGCGTATCTCATCTTAGCTTAGCTTATTTCATCTTACCTTAGCTCGGCTTCATCTTACTTCAGTTCTATCTTAGCTTAGCTTACCTCCATCTAGCTTCCGCGAGCTTCAGCATCGCATAGCACAGCATAGCACAGCATAGCGTAGCAGAGCGTAGCATAGCATCGCGCAGCATCGCATCTCATAGAATAGCATAACATAACATAGCCACTCCTCGCATTGTATATCATAGCATAGCGCAGTATATCATATCATATCATATCATGGCATAGCATATCATAGCAGAGTATAGCATAGCTTAGCATAGCATAGCATAGCCCAGCGTAGCACAGCGCAGCATGACATAGCATAGCTTATCAGATCATAACATAGTATTGCGTGGTATGGCATAGCATGTCATAGCATAGCATAGCATAGCGCAGCATATCATGTCATAGCATAGCATAGCATAGCCACGAATGCTGCTTTCCTAGGGGCTCCAACTTCTAGGTCGGGCCGCACTGGGGTAATTTTTGTCGTCGTTCAGATTGGACGGTGGCCGCTTGGGGAATTGGACTTATTCGATCGACTTGGTTTGCAGTGGTCGACGCGAAACCAGCGTTGTTGAACGCAGCCGCAGAAAGTTGCGGCAGTTTCGCACCGCGCAGACCCCAGGGACGGCGAGGTCTCAGTCCGATGTGCATAGGACGTCACTCTGCTGGACCCCCCAACATCCTTCGAAAGTGGCGACCGTTTCGCAGATCGCAGGACCCAGGGACGGCGAGATGTCATTCCGATGTGTTTAGGACATCATTATGCTGGACCTCCCTAGCAGCCCCCGAACGTGGCGGCAGTTTCGCAGTTCGGAAGACCCCAAGGATGGTGAGCACTCATTCCAATGGAACCCCCAACGGACTTCGAACGCGCCGACAGCTTCGCAGTTCGGCAGCCCCTAGTGATGGCGAGGTGTCATTATGCTGTGCGTGGGACGTCACTACGCTGGGCCCACCAGCAGCCGTCGAAAGTGTCGACCGTTCCGCAGTTCGCAGCCCCCAGAGACGGTGAGGTGTCATCCGGATGTGCGCAGGACGTGAATATGGTGGTCCTCCCAGCAACCCTCGAAGGAAGCCACAGTTTCGCAGCTCGCAAACCCCCAGGGACGGCGATGTTTCATTATGCTGTGCGTTGGACGTCATTATGTTGGACCTCCCCACAGCCCCGACATCAGCGGTGGTTTCACAGTTCGCAAACGCCCGGGACGGCGAGGTCTCATTCTGATGTGCGCAGGCTTCATTATGCTGGACCGCCCAGCAACCCTCGAAAACGGCGACGGTTTCGCAGTTCGCAGCACCCACGGACGACGAGGTCTCATTCTGGTGTGCGTAGGACGTCCCTGAACTGGACCCCCTAGCAGTCCTCCAGAGAGGCGACTAGCTCGCACTTCGCAGCTCCCAGGGACGGCGAGGTCTCATTCTGATGTGAGTAGGACGTCACTATAGTGGACACACCAGCAGCCCTCGAACGTGGCGACGGTTTCGCAGTTTGGTAGCCCCCAATGACCGCGAGGTCTCGTCCCGATGAGCGTCGAACGTCACTGTGCTGGATCCCCCAGGAGCCCACGAAGTGGCGACAGTTTCACATTTCGAGTGGCGACAGTTGCGCGATGCGCGGCCTCCCAGGGAGCAGCGCAGGGGGAGGGAGGGAGGAGGAGGGAGGAGGAGGAGGAGGAGGAGGAGGAGAGGAGGAGGAGGTGGAGGAGTTTGACGAGGAGGAGGAGGAGGAGGAGGAGAAGGAGGAGGAGGAGGAGGCCCGAGGAGGACGAGGACGAGGACGAGGAGGAGGAGGACGAGGAGGAGGAGGGCGACGAGGAGGAGGAGGAGGAGGAGGAAAAGGAGGAGGGGGAGGAGGAGGAGGAGGAGGAGGAGGAGGAGGAGGAGATGGAGACCACAGCGCTGTATTCAAAACGAGAATCCAACACACAGGAGGGTTGGGAAAAAGACTTGCCGACCCGTGGATTTCTCAGGGTCGAATTCCGTGGAGGCTATGGGTGTGTGTGTGTGTGTGTTGTTGGGTGGGTGCCCCCGCTCGAACGGGAGATCCCCTCAGGGTCCGACAGCCCGCACCCATACTTATAGCGCCTTGCATGTCTCTGCCCTTCCCCACTCCTACTCCCTAGAGGTTTGAGCGTGTGTGGTTCCTGCATCAAGACCAGCAGCGCCGAGTCACCGCGGGCCTCGAGCCCCCCGCGCTGTCGCACCCCTCTGCCCCTGCAGCGCCAGGCAGCGCGACCGAGCCGCGCGGCTCCTCGGCGGGGGGGTCGTGTGGCCACGCGGGGAGGGGCAGCGTCGAAACATGGCCTCCTCCTCCTCCTCCTCCCTCCTCCTCCTCCTCCTCTCCTCCTCCTCCTCCCCCCTCCCACTCCACCTCCTCCCTATCCTCCTCCTCCTCCTCTTCCTCCTCCTCCTCCTCCTCCTCGTCCTTTGTGTGCTCCTCCTCGTCCCCACGCGGAACCGGCTGGGGTCTGAGGTGGCCCAGCACCGGCTCCGGCCAGCAAGAAGAGAGGGCGAGGTTCGGGGTCGTGGGCTCGAGAAGGTTGTTTGCTCGTTTCGGCCTCGGGGGCCTCCTTCGGGCCCCAGGACCGTCGGTCGAAATCGGATTTGGGTTGAAACATTTCACCCGATGGATCCCGAGAGGGGTCTGCAGACCGATATTGGGCAGACTTGCCTCATCCCCTCCCCCCCCATTTAAGGGGCAACGATAGGGGGGATAGACAGAAGGGGGCGATGCATCCACCCCCAACCGCCCATTGGTCGCCGGTAGGGGCCCGACAGCCCCGACCTGCCCAGGAAGGTGCGGATTCACGATCGGAGGCCTATCGTCGATCTATCGGCGACGTATCGCCGATTCCAGGTCGATGCATCCTCCCTACCGTTGCCCCTCAGTAACTTTCCCCGTTCTCTTGGGGCTCCGAGCCCCTGGCCGCCCCCAGGGGTCGAGAGCGCGGGCTCCCTCGCCGAGGGGGCCCACGGACCCGTGGAGGTGCCGAGGACGAAGAAAAACTCCAAGGCGGAGAGGCCAAGCACGAAGATCCCGAGGGTACCCCTCGCAGGCACGGCCCGTGCTCGATCCCCGTGGAGGGCCCACGGAGGTGCCGAGAACGAAGAACGCTCCAAGGTGGAGAGGCCAAGCACGAAGATCCCGAGGGTACCCCTCGAAGGCACGGCCCGTTCTCGATCCCCGTGCCAGCGGTAGGCACGGCGACTGAGCCAGCAAAGACCAGCCATGAGCTTGTCCACGCGCAGGAGTGCTGGCCTCAGCTGCACTCACCTCTCCCCTGATCTTCGAGGATGCCGCGACGAAAGAGCATGCACCTGAGGAGACGGTTGATGATGAGGCAGTGGTGGAATAGAAGACGTGGGCAGGATGCATAGCATGATGGCAACTCGTGTGCACAAGCGCGTGCGAAAGTGTATTCGATGTAGTGGGCGGATGGCAAAACAGCCAGCGAGGTGTCTACGAATGCAGAGATGCACGAGACACCGTGCAGCCTAGAGACATAAACAACCAACAGATGTGGCAAGTAACAGAAGATATTGGCATTCACTGGGGCATCCGCATGGGAAGTGTGGTTCTCAGACAGTGTGGTGAGGCAGACAGAGAAGACGCGGGCATTGGTGACCAGCAGCAAAGGCATGTATCATACACGTACATAGCCACGAGTATCTGTACATGCATATGCACACAAGCAGATTCGACAAGCAGCCAGTAGTGAGAGCCTCTGATCCCCCATCGGGGCCCTCTTGAGGCCCTTCTGGGCCGTCTTAGGGGCTCTCTCTTGGGCCATCTCCGGGCCCCTCCCCCCCTTTGGGTGTTGGAGCCCTTCTTGCGCCCTTCTCGAGACATCTCCGAGGCCGCGGAGGGCGGAATTCGCAGCCTCCGAGGGCCAAAGAGGTGCGCCGGGGAGCTCGCCCCCCGCCCCGCCCCCCTCTTGGAACGGGGTCGGGGATTCTAGAGGAGGGGGGGAAAGGAGGAATGGGACAGCCAAATGTACCACACGCCATCTCTCGTAGAGGGAAAAACCACATAAGCATAAACGTTTGGCCCTCCGCGCGGATTTCTTGGATCTGCGTTGGGCCCCCTCCCGGCTGCGCCTCCTGCGCCGCCCCTGGCGCGTTCCGCGCGCCAGGGAGGGGGGTCCGGCGCGGATCCAAGAAATCCGCGCGGGCCTCAAAAAGTTTATGTTTATGCGGTTTTCTGTTCATCTGTTCTCACCCCCCGGCAAGCGGGGGCCAACGGGTCGATAATTCATTCTCGATGCGCCACCAGACGCGTCCGTCAAGCGGTCTCGGCACTGCGCCTGGTTTTCCTCACCACCTATGATCTGGAAGCTTGTCGTTACCACTTAGATGCACTGGTGGATGTCTCAGCGTCTACAAAAGTATGGCTTTCGCCGTTGGCGCCGTTCTAATTCGGTTTGAGATGCTTCCAGCAGCTACAAGACAGAGGACGGCTGATTGTCCTCAAAATGCGGCTCTCGCTTCGGCGCGGCGCACATTCGGTTCAGATGTATCCAGCATCTACGCAGATGGAGGCCAAATCATTTTCAAAACGTGGCGCTCTCGGTCTCTCTCTCTCTCTCTCTGCAGCGCCGCGCACATTTGGTTGAGTGGTTGAGCATCGGCTCCCCACAGCTGCGCGGATGGAGGGCGGCAGGTTGTTAAGATGTGGTCCTCCCGACAGTGCCGCACACATCACCCACTAGCTTGCCAAAAGCAGCGCAGATGGAGGGCGGCTCAGTGTCGAAACGGGCCCCTCGCTCAAGGCTGGCTTTGATTCTTCGGCCAGAAGTTCAAGATGGTGCAGCAGTTCTGCAGATCGAGGGCGGCTCCTCTTCACAGTGAGCTTCTTGCGCGAGACGCTCCCAAAGCCTGCGGCACGAAGGGCGGAGGAATGTGGCAAGGCGTGCTCAGAAGTGCATCGGGGGCACGCTGGCCGCGCACCACCTCTCCCCTCTCCTGCCCTCCGCTCCCCTCCCTCACTCGCTCCCCTCCCCCAGCCGGAGCTGTGAGGGGAAGCGCGCCGGGCGCTCTCTGCACCGCGCGCGCGCACGGACAGTCGTGCGCACGCCGTCGGTCTTCACGGCGCGCGCGCCGCGCCACGCCTTTGAGGCGAGAGGAGCAGGGATGCATCGCCCGCGCCGGCAAGGGGAGGCAGAGCCGCGCACCGCTCTGCACGAGGGCGTCGACGAGGACTGCCGCCCCGTCTCCCTCGCCCCCCTCCATCCCTTCCACCCTCTCCGGCCTCTCTCCCACGGTCGAGCCGGATATAGCAGGCCAGCCCTGCCGAATCACGAGGTTAGGTTATCCGGATGTTTGGTGCAGGGGCTGTGTGATCGGAGGAGCCCTGTGTCGCCTCGCATACCCTATGACATCAAGCTCGACGGGGCCATGCTCGTCCGTCCCGCCTCCCGCTGGCAGCCCCCCCCCCCGATGCCTGATTCGATCCCCGCTTCTCCCCCTCCCCTCCCCAGACATCCAACGTCTTTGTTTAGATCGCTACGCGACTCCCCAGAAGTCTGGAACACATCCGTTGGGCCGACGTTCAATCTCGAGCCGTGTTTGGCAGCCACCGGGCTCGGCAAGGGCCCTCTGAGGCCGAAATCGGCAAGCGACTTCCGTTTTTGTTGTCCGCGGCGCAGGGGCTTATCGGCCCCTTCTTCCCTCCCCCCCCCCCTCCTGTTCCCTCCACCCCCCCTTGCCCGCAGCGTGCTCTTGCGTGAGCTTGTGCCCGCCTGCCCCCGCCGGAACGAGGAACATCCGAAGGGGGGGGGGGCATCTCCTCGCAGACGTCATGGGCATGTCAGGAGCAACGTTAGGGGCAATCGCATAGATAATAGTGTGGCCTCAATTGCGGTCTCCCCCTGAGAAGCCCAGAAGTTCTTTCCTGGAGCCTTGGGGCGATCATTGGGCTTCCTTGAGCCTCTCTTGGGGCTCCCTTGGGCCATCTTGAAGCCATCCTGAGGCCTCCAAAGCCGAAAGCGAAAAGACACACATAGCTATGCAGCATGATTTGGAAGGAGTTGGGCCTCTCGGGGGTTCCTTGCGAGGCTCCGTGGCCATTTGGAGCCGTCGTGAGGTTGTCTTGGAGCTTCTCGGAGGCGCGTTGGATGCTATCTAGAGGCGGATTGGGCTATATGTTGTACCATACTGGAGGTCATCTTGGGCTATCTGAGGCCGTCTTGGAGCCATCTTGGGACATCTTGGACTTTCCAACGACCTGCGGGGGGGTGGGGGGGGGAGGGTTCCAGGCCCAGGGAGAGGGGGTAGGGGGAGAGGTAAAGTTCACCCCGAAGGGGAAGAAGGAGGTTGGAAGAACTGACTCCGTAAACCACCCCAAGGGGCTGGCGGGATTCTGAACCCTAGCCTGCGTTTCACAAGCCTGACCTGCAAGGGTAGGGTTCACACACCCTTGGAAATAGAGCATCTTTTGCAGCGCGTGTTGAAGAGTCGTCTGGGTGATTTCCCTGGGGGTAGTTTTCCTTCCGCGAAAAATCTAGGGCGACGAACGCCATCACATTGATTTTCAAAGTTGCATGACGCTCCCCATCCTCCTAATCCTCCTGCTCCTCCTCCTGCTCCTCCTCCTCCTCCTCCTGCTCCTCCTCCCTCCTCCCTCCTCCCTCCTCCGTCCTCCCGCCCCCCTCCCCCCTCCCCCTCCCTCCCTCCCCACTTGCCCCATCCAGCCTGGCACCTGCAAGCGCAGCCCGCCGGGCCGCAGGAGCCGGCCTCGCTGGACGCGAACCTGGCCGCCCTCGCCAGCCTCACGAGGCTCCCTGGGGGGTGGTGCAGCTCAAGCAGTCGCGAAGCGTCTTGCCCTGTGTATTGACCGTAGGCCCACCGAATCGTGCTCTCAGAACTCTCTGTGGTTTGTACTATCAGAATATCTCCAGCTGAGGCAGTTCTGTTTTGAGCAAGCGGTGTCATCTTCGAAGAGCTTTTTCTTCCATTCGAGTTGACAAAAATGTCGTGGCAGGCCTAAAAGAATGCCGGGACGATTGGTCCTTGCTGGAGCAGCGGGCCTCAATCTGCGGGCACCCAGAGGAGGAGCAAGCCAGGGCTGAAGAAATAAAAAGATGACGAGATCCGAAGAGTGAAATGCATAAGCACGAACGTGTGAGGGCCCGCGCGGATTTCGTGGATCGGCGCTGGGCCCTTCTGGCGGCGCCTCTGGCGCCGCCCGATCCAAGAAATCCGCGCGAACTTCGAAAGTTCATGCTTATGCAGTGTTCTGCCCCTCTGGAGGTTGAAATAAATCGTGAGCGCTGGCCGAAATGTCGGCCAACTGGCGTCGCGTGGGGGACGCCGTGGTCGGCATGTTCCGGAAGAGCGCGCCAGCTTCGGCCGGATTTGGGGGACCAGAGGGGCCCGAAACCTCCATGCTGCCTGCTCTCGCCGGAGCGAACAGCGCCGACCTCGAGAATTGAGGCCCGCGCGCAGGTGCGTTTCAACCTGGCAATGCAGTGGACACCCGTGCCAAGAAGCACCCTGCTTGCCTTCTGAGTGCCCTGGGTTTCTTGGGTTTCGATGGTTTTGCGACGGAAAGCGTGTCGCTCCCGCACCAAACATCGATGGACGTCCTGGGGTCTCAGTGTTGGGTTTCTTGTGGGAGGTTTCTTGTGGCCGAGCTCCTACAGTCAACCCGCATAGTCAGGATGGGCAACATTCCCTAGGGCATCCTTGTCTCCTCAGTCGGTCCATCCTTGGCCACTTTCGTGGGCCGCGCCCCGCTCGAAAAGCTTTGAGCTGGGCGTCCAAGGCCCCTACACCCTCATCGCGCATCCTCATGCTACGGGCCGACTTGACTGATGTGCTCCAGTATTTCCGGGCCGTCTCTCTGTTCCGCGCGGGCTCCAGAGACGAGGCTGGGTAGTCGAAGGCCAGACTGTCAGACTGGATTGGGCCCCAAGGGCCAATCTGGCCTGGCCATATTGGATGATTAAGGTTATTCGCCAGACTGGATTCGCGCTGGCTCCCTCGCCAGATTGCCCCCGTTTGCCAGATTGGGCCTGCCAGATTGGCGCCAGATTGGCTTCGACTACCCAGCGAGGGCCGCCGCACATCCCCGAGCTCTCGGGAGGCATCCCGAGCCGCTCGCAGCACGGCGCCGTCCTCGCCCGGGCCTCTCCGCGGGCGGCCTCTCTCCCGCTCCGCGGGCCCTCCCTGCCGCCCTTTGCCCGCCATCGGAGCTCCGACGCGGCGAGAAAAACTCCTCCTCCTCTCTCCTCCGTCCTCCCTCCTCCTCCTCCTCCTCCTCCTCCTCCTCCTCCTCCTCCTCCTCCTCCCGGCGGAGAGTCACGACCAGGGCCCCGGACCCCATCTTTCTGCGGCACGCTTCGAGCCGGACCGAGCTGCTGTGGCCACTGGCGCCCGAGGCCCGGCGAAAAAATGCACGCCTGATCGCCGCTGGATCGCCGGTGTGTGAGCAGCCAGTTCCCCCCCCCCAACGTTCCCCTTCAACCTCTCTCTCGCCTCTCCCTCGCCTCTCTCTCCCTCGCCTCTCTCTGCCTCTCCGCCTCTCTTCATCCTCTCTTTGCCTCTCCCTCGCCTCTCTCTGCCTCTCTCTGCCTCTCCCCTCTCCCCTTCATCCCCCCCCCCCCACGTTCCCCTTCATCCTCTCTCTCCCTCTCCCTCGCCTTTTTTTGCCAACCATCCTTTGGCGTTGAGTCTGCGTTTTGAAGCGACAGTGCCCCGCGCCTCACCTCACCTCACCTCCCGCGCTCCTCCCCCTCCTCCCTCCTCCCATCCCTGCCTCTGCTCCCCCTGTGGCGTCATCACCATCAGTATCGTGGGCAGCATCGCCATCATCGGCGTCATCAACATCGCCATCGTCAGCGTCGTGCCTCTGTTCTCCGCGTGTCCACAATTTCGGCGCACCCCTCACACGTTTCGTAGCCACCCGCTTCGAAACCAGTGGTTGCTTATGAAGATGTGTTGGATTTTCCCCAACCATCCTGTGGTGTTGGGTCCTCGTTTCGAAGAGACAGCGCCCCGCCGCTCACCTCACCTCACCTCACCTCCCGCTGCCCCTTCCTCCCTCCCCGCGGCCCCTCCCCCCCTTCTCCCGCTCCTTGCCTCTGGTCTCCGCAGGTCCATCATGTCGGCACACCCCTCGCACGTATTCGCGGCCCCATAGGGAGCTCCACCGAAGGCTCCAGTGGCACAGGCCGAATTCAACGCCACCCAGGACAGCGTTCCGTAGCCCCGTAGGGAGCTTCACCGAAGGCTCCAGTGGCACAGGCCGCATGCGTCAACGCTTCCCAGGACAGCGCTTTGTGGCCCCGTAGGGACCTCCACCGAAGGCTCCAGTGGCACAGGCCGCATGCGTCAACGCTTCCCAGGACAGCGATTCGTGGCCCCATGGGGAACTCCACCGAAAGGCTCCAGTGGCACAGGCCGCATGCGTCAACGCCACCCAGGACAGCGCCTTGTGGCCCCGTAGGGACCTCCACCGAAGGCTCCAGTGGCACAGGCCGCTTGCGTCAAGCGCTTCGTGGCCCCGTCGGGAGCTCCACCGAAGGCCACAGTCTATATTCGTCAACGCCATCCAGGACAGCGCTTCGTGGCCCCATAGGGAGCTCCACCGGAGGCTCCAGTGGCACAGGCCGCATGCGTCAACGCCACTCAGGACAGCGTTCCGTGCCCCATAGGGAGCTCCACCGAAGGTTCCACTGGCACAGGCCGCATGCGTCAACGCCACTCAGGTCAGCGCTTCAGGTCCCCATGGGGAGCTCCACCGAAGGCTCCAGCGGCAGGGTCCGCATGCGTCGACGCCACCCAGGGCAGCGTTTCGTAGCCCCGTAGGGAGCTCCACCGAGGACTCCAGTGGCACAGGCCGCATGCGCCAACGCCACTCAGGACAGCGCTTGGTGGCCCCATAGGGAGCTCCACCGAAGGCTCCAATGGCAGGGTTCACACGCGTCAACGCCATTCATTTCGGCGCACCCCTCACACGTTTCGTAGCCACCCGCTTCGAAACCAGTGGTTGCTTATGAAGATGTGTTTGGTTTTCCCCAGCCATCCTGTGGTGTTGCGTCTCCGCTTTGAAGAGACAGCGCCCCGCCGCTCACCTCACCTCACCTCCCGCGCTCCTCCCCCTCCTCCCTCCTCCCATCCCTGCCTCTGCTCTCCTTGTGGCGTCATCACTATCATTACCGTGGGCAGCATCGCCATCATCGTGGGCACCATCGCTATCATCGGCGTCATCAACATCGCCATCGTCAGCGTCGAGCCTCTATTCCTTCCTCCCTCCCCGCGGCCCCTCCCCCCCTTCTCCCGCTCCTTGCCTCTGGTCTCCGCAGGTCCATCATTTCGGCACAGACCTCGCGCGTTTTCGTGGCCCCATAGGGAACTCCACCGAAGGCTCCAGTGGCACAGGCCGCATGCGCCAACGCCACCCAGGACAGCGTCTCGTAGCCCCATAGAGAGCTCCACCGAAGACTCCAGTGGCACAGGCCGCATGCGCCAACGCTTCCCAGGACAGCGCTTTGTAGCCCCATCGGGAGCTCCACATAAGGCTCCAGCGGCACAGGCCGCATGCATCAACGCCGCCCAGGACAGCGTTTCGTGGTCTCATTGGGAGCTCCACCGAAGCCGTCATTGGCGCAGTTCGCATGCGTCTCCCCCACCCATGACAGTGCTTCGTTGCCCCATAAAGGGGCTTCAACGAAGGTCCCAAAGGCGTAGTTCGCATGCGTCTCCCCCAGCCATGACAGCGTTTCGTGGCCACATAGGGAGCTCCACCGAAGCCGTCATTGGCGCAGTTCGCATGCGTCTCCCCCACCCATGACAGTGCTTCGTTGCCCCATAAAGGGGCTTCAACGAAGGTCCCAAAGGCGTAGTTCGCATGCGTCTCCCCCAGCCATGACAGCGTTTCGTGGCCACATAGGGAGCTCCACCGAAGCCGTCATTGGCGCAGTTCGCATGCGTCTCCCCCACCCATGACAGTGCTTCGTTGCCCCATAAAGGGGCTTCAACGAAGGTCCCAAAGGCGTAGTTCGCATGCGTCTCCCCCAACCATGACAGCGTTTCGTGGCCACATAGGGAGCTCCACCGAAGGCCCCAGTATCACCGTTCGCATGCGTTTCCCCCACCCAGGACAGCGCTTGGTGGCCCCATGGGAGCTCCACCGAAAACCCCAGTGGCACCGTTCACATGCGTCTCCCCCGCCCAGGACAGCGTTTTGTGGCCCCAGAGGTAGCCCCACCGAAGGCTCCAGTGGCAGGGTCCGCATGCGTCACCGCCACCAGTGGCGCAGTTCGCATGCGGCTCCCCCACCCAGGACAGCGCTTCGTGGTCCCATAGTGAGCTCCACCGAGGGTCCCAGTGGCGCAGTTCGCATGCGTCTCCCCCGCCCATGACAGAGTTTCGTGGCCCCTCCACTCAGGACAGCGCTTCGTGGCCCCATAGGGAGCTCCACCGAAGGCCTGAGTGGCGGTGTCCACATGCGTCCGCGCCACCGATTTCTGCGCACCCCTCACACGTTTCGTGGCTCCAAAGGGAGCTTCACCGAAACTGGTACCCACAATACGGTACTCGCAACTGCATATGGTTGGGTTATTCGTCCGTTTTTTTGTGTTCTCTCTCTCTCTCTCTGACCAGCGCTGCTGTGCAGAGGGCGGTGCTGGACAGAGTGTCAGGTAGTGGCGTACAGTGCGTTTCAGAATCCGGTCCTTTACCTAGGCTCGATCTGGCCTAGGGCTTGAGTTCGATTCGATGATCCTTCTTCCCCTCGACCTCGAGTTGTTCCCGGCGAGGCGTTCGGGAACAAACGGGATTTGTGATGCACGCTCAGTGCAGCTGTTGTCGGTGACCCTGCAGGGGGGCCTGTGGACTCCAGAAGGTCACCGGCGGTTGGTCGCATCACCATCCAAGGTTCTGGTTCCTATTCTCCGGGAAAGGCCTCTCGGATCATGTTCCAGGAGAGGCTTCCGGGAACAAGATTTCTGTTCTGGGGGAGGCTTTCTGGATCATGTTCCTGGAGAAACCTCCGGGAACATTTTTTTTGTTATGGGAGAGGCCTCCCAGATCATGTTCCCGGAGAGCCCTCGGGGCACATGATTCTTTGACGTTCCCGGAGGGGCCTCGGAAAACCCAAACAATTGCTTGTGTCCACCTTGTTCAGAGGGTGTCGCTCGGCCGCGGAGGGGCCGTCAGCTATTGTTGCGATTGCGATCCTACGTGCGCAGCCCCCCTGGCTCAAAGCTTTCTGGTCCACCTCGTCCCCATCCACCACCCTCTGAGCTCGGGAGTTGCTGCTCCAAGCTTAAGGCTTGGAGGGCTGGATACCCCTTGTTCGGGGCTCCTTGTTTGGATCTGTCTTGGGGTCCAACATCCTGAGTCCAGGGGGACGCTTGGGCGCCGGTTCGGCGCCTGGGATTTGTTCTCCCCTGTCCGATGTGGATAACGACATCTATCTGAAATCTTGCGAATGCTCGGCAGCGGTGCTTGCGAAGTGAGGCTTTCCGTTGGCGGTGAGATCATGTGGCCTAGAGCTGCAGTCCAGTCCAGTCCAGTCCAGTCCAGTCCAGTCCAGTCCAGTCCAGTCCAGTCCAGTCCAGTCTCTCTCTCTCTATCTCTTTCTCTCCTTGTGTGTCTCTCTCTCTCTCTCCTCCTCTCTCGCTCTCTCTCTCTCTCTTTCTCTCTCTCGCTCTCTCTCTCTCTCTCTCTCTCTCTCTCTCTTTCTGTATATCTATATATATATATATATATGTATATATCGGTGTCTACCTCCCTTGGGGCACCGTTTTCCTGGGGCAGCGCTGCACCAGCCGCGCCCATAAAGCGCCTACGGCTGGGTCCTCGTCACCGTCCCCGATGGCAGCAACAGACACCGCAACATGTGGGTAGCTACAAACTGCCCATCGCGCGATGACGAGCGGTCGTGGCGGATGGTGCTCCACCCCGCTAACACCACATCCCGTACCTGGATCTCCCGTTACGCTGGCGACGCTCGCCCAGCCGCAGAGGTTATGCCAACCACGGGAAAGCGAAGAGAGATAATGCCCCCCCGTGGATGTGCCGGGTCCCTGAAGGCTCACGTATCCTTGGGCGCTGGATTTGTGACACAGGGTTGCGACCGCCAGTGCTGCGACTACTGCATGCAAAACCGCCTGGGTATGCGAAAAAACGAGCACCTGCCAACCTGCACGATCTGCGACTACTACCACCACATGAAAGCACCCATGCAGTGGTACACCAGCGGCACTCAAACACGGGACATGTGGGTCTGCTCCTACACTGCCCCTCCACGTGACCAGAACCATTGTGTCCCCAACAGCCGCTGCCCACGCCCGCCGAGCCTCGACCGCGCCACGAGGGACTCTGGCATGTTCCCCGCCATCTGCGCGAAGACCCGCGGGCGTGGCACCACTCACCCACCCGCACACGCCGCCGACGCAGGCACTGGGGAAGGCGCCGTGGCCCCCCCCAGGCTGGCCAACCCGGCTAGCGCGGGCAGGCCAATGCCCAGGCGCCCCCCGGCCTGCCGCTCGCAGGCGCGCGCCGGGGGGGGCGCAGGCGCAGGCGGCCCGCAGGGACGAGGTGACACCCAATACGCCAGGGGCGACTCGCCATACGACCCCGATGAGATGCCAGGAACCGCTCGATCACAACACCCCACTGTGGAGGCCAAGCGCCCCGCCAGCAATGAGGCTTCCAGGTGGCCGAGCAGCCGAGATGCCGCCACGATCCGTGGCACATGTCGGCTGCTCGCCGAGCGCGCCCACCTCACTACTGAGCGCTGGTTCGACGTCGTGTTTTTTTGGGGCGGCGTCCCGCTGCATCCCGGCGCTCTTGCGTGCACAGCGCTCACGGTTCCCAACACAACGGACTCTAGAAAGAACAAGGGGACGTCTTGTTTATATGACCACGTCCACTCGACACTCGAGCGCTCGCAGCCAGGATGTCATCGAAGGCGACATCGACCTGGACTACCACGACCACCTTGTCCGCACAACTTGGCCCGTTTGGGGGCCCTCTTAGGTTCGAAAAAGTCGCGCGGGGTCATTTGGCAAGGCCCAGGGGAACCGCGACAAGCACAAAGAGATTTGTGCCGAGGGGCTCCGAACACGTTTTAAGAACTCCTCACGAGTGATGACTGAGGCTTCGAGGGGTAGTGAGGGGACCTGAGGAAACGCCCACTCCGTGTCCAGAAGCACGGTGTCGAATGTATACATATATATATATATATACAACCAGCATACATGCATACATACGTGCACACATGCATGCATGCATGAACACATGCATGCATACGTACATACATACACACATGTGCATACACACATCCATACATACATACAAACGGACATATCTACATGCATGCATGCATGCATACATACATACATGCTTGAATACATGCCTACGTACTTTTGTATGGCGATTGCTCCTCGCTTCTCCTCCTCCTACTCCTCCTCCTCTTGCCCCGAGCTGCGCACTTGCAGCAAACTGTCCGGCCGTCGTTCGTTGTCGCGTGGCAATCGGCGACTTGCCTGTGGGGCTACCAGTGTACATGTTGGTCCCAGGCGCTGCCCGTCACATAAAAAAAAACGTTTTTTGTTGTTGTTGCGTTGGCCCTGTAGGGTAATCCACTGGTGCCGCCGCAGCCGTTCTTCTCGTCTTGCGTAAGGTTACTCAAGACAGTCTTGTTTTCCTTGAGAGCGCGCCGTGGAAATGTTATTCAACACCGGCTTATTCCTTGATGTCCGAATATGCATGAATCTTGGGGAGCAGCACGAGGTGGACCATCGTCTGCCCGCCAGTTTCTGGCCATCATGCTAAGGATCTCTCCCCGGCGCACTGTGCAAGCATGAGTCGGTCAGCTCCTGTTGCTTGCACCGATGTAGGGCTTCGTGCGGCAGAGAGGTGTTAATATTCGGACCACTCGTAATTGGTGTCACTGCCGCCTTGCTGGATCACCTTCAGCATGCAATGTCTCATGTGTTGCGGTGGAAACATATGTATTGTGATTGCACGTCCTTGGGGGAGTCTTATATATTCACACATACACATTCATACATAAACACATACACATTCATACATAAACACATACATGCATACATACATACATACATACATACATACATACATACGTACATACATATTTGTCGACGATATTTGTATATACACACTTGTGGAATAAAAGCCCGGATAGCGGTGCAGTCCAAAACGCGTGAAAAGTCTGTGGGAAACGCTTGCAAACACGCTGGAAAGCATGCCTTAAGGAGCTTCGCAGGAGCGTCCAAGGAGCTCCGGAGGAGCTGCGGAAAGCCTTCCGACACGCGTATTGACAACGAGTAGTAAAACGACTTCGGGACACGCTTCAAGTGCAAGCTAAACAGGTCCCTGCGGGGATTCTTGGCCAGCGCCGGACAGAGCTGCCGGGCCACCAGGTCACCCTGTGCTGCTGGCTTTTAATCTAATGTGATGCCTTCTTGGCTCTCCAAAGAGCTATCCGGGAAAACGAGGGTAGCGGAGCAGTCCAAAGCGCGTGAAACGATTCTCGGAGACGGTTGCAAGGATGCTTGAAGGGTGCGCGGGGAGCTTGCGAGCTCTGAAAAAAAGGAGCTTCTTCGGAGAAGCTGCGGAAAAGGTTTTCGGCACGCGTGCTGGGAACGAGTAGGGAAACGCTTGCTGGAACACGTTGAAAGGTCAAGCACATCGCTGCGGGGATGCCTGCCCGGAAAGGTTGGAGAGGAGCTGGCGCAGCCTTGCTTGCCGGCTCCTTCTCTAACACCCCTTGTAGCTTTCACTACGGGCTATCCAAAATTTGCAAGGAACTTTGAAACGATGCGTGCTGAGCGTGCAAGCTCGAGAATAGAACTTCGCAGGAATTTCTAAAAAGCTTCGGGAGAACTGCGGAAAAAGGCTTCGAGCGCGCGTATTGGGAACGAGTAGGGAAACGCTTGCCGGAACACGCTGCAAACTCGAGCAACTCGTTGCGGGGATGCTTGATTGGCGCCGGAAAGAAATGCCAGGCCATCCAGTGCTGCTGGCATATACTACAGAAACCCCTTAGCTTTCAAAGAGCTTTCCATGCAAACATTCATTTATACACATGCGTGTACATAGACATATACATATGCGCATACACATACACATACACGTATACATATACAAAGCCGAATATATATATATATATATATATATATATATGTATAGATCCACATATGCATGTCTATCTATATATGTATATATATGTACATATGTGTATACATATATATATATATGTATACACATATATACATGTGTACATAAAACGGGGGACCAGGTCCGCGGGCCGGGGGCCGCGACCACGACCGCACATGTGGGGCCCGGGAGTTGTTTTCCCGGCGTTTGTTTGTTATTCCCCACATGCTTCGTGGGGTTCTGGTTTTCTTCCCTTCCGCGTCTCACCCGCGTCTCCTCCTCCTCCCTCTCCTTCTCCTTCTTTCTCACCTCACGGAGAGCGCGACAGGCGTGGCACTTTCTCGACACCGGAGGGGGTGCGCAGGGGGTGGTCTCTCACCGCGGCGTCTATGCGTGCCAGGGTCGGAGAGCGTGGCAGGCGTGGCACTTTCTCGACACCAGACGGTGCGCAGGGGGTGGTCTCTCACCGCGGCGTCTATGCGTGCCAGGGTCGGAGAGCGTGGCAGGCGTGGCACCTTCTCGACACCAGAGAGGGTGCGCAGTGGGTGGTCTCTCACCGCGGCGTCTATGCGTGCCAGGGTCGGAGAGCGTGGCAGGCGTGGTACTTTCTCGACACCGGAGGGGGTGCGCAGGGGGAGGTCTCTCACCGCGGCGTCTATGCGTGCCAGGGTCGGAGAGCGTGGCAGGCGTGGCACTTTCTCGACACCAGAGAGGTGTCGCGCAGGGGGTGGTCTCTCACCGCGGCGTCTATGCGTGCCAGGGTCGGAGAGCGTGGCAGGCGTGGCACTTTCTCGACACCGCAGACCGCGGGCGTGTCGCGTAGGCGTGGTCTCTCACCGCGGCGTCTATGCGTGCCAGGGTCGGAGAGCGTGGCAGGCGTGGCACTTTCTCGACACCAGGGGGGGTGCGCAGGGGGTGGTCTCTCACCGCGGCGTCTATGCGTGCCAGGTCGGAGAGCGTGGCAGGCGTGGCACTTTCTCGACACCAGAGGGGGTGCGCAAGGGGTGGTCTCTCACCATTTTCTCGACACCAGAGAGGGTGCGCAGGGGTGGTCTCTCACCGCGGCGTCTATGCGTGCCAGGGTCGGAGAGCGCGGCAGGCGTGGCATGTTCTCGCACCAGGGGGGGGTGCGTAGGGGGTGGTCTCTCACCGCGGCGTCTATGCGTGCCAGGGTCGGAGAGCGCGGCAGGCGTGGCACTTTTTTGACACCAGAGAGGGTGCGCAGGGGGTGGTCTCTCACCGCGGCGTCTATGCGTGCCAGGGTCGGCGAGCGCGACAGCGTAGCAGGCGTTGCATTTGGTGCATTTCCATGACACCAGAGAGGGTGCGCAGGGGGCGGTCGTTCAGCGCGGCCTCTATGCGTGCCAGGGGCGGACAGCATGGCAGGCGCGGCACCTTCTCGACATTTGAGGGGGTCCGCAGGGGGTTATCCTTTATGCGTGGCAGAGTCAACGCAACGGGTACGCAGGGGATGGTCCCTCAGCGCGGCCCCACATGCGTGCCAGGGCGGGAAAGCGCGGCATGCGTGGCAGCCGGAACTGTAGACATCCTGGCCCGAAAATTGCACCCCCGCGCCGCGCATGCCGCCCAAATGTCCCATTGACGCACTGCCGCCTCCGTGTGTGAAGCTGCAGGAGTCCATGACAAACGCAGGTGTCGAGGTTACCATTGTCAATTTGCGCAGTTGCGAGGCTTCTCTGGTGAAACACGCATTTAACTCTTACCGTCGACAGCTGCATAATTGGTGACCCGATACGCTTCTCAAGAGGTACGATGAGCTGCTCCATCAAGGCGGGGGCGACGATACCAGGAGGCTGTGCTTGGTAAGGTACCTGCTGAACCCTTCATCCGGCGGGTTCCCAGCTGATCAGCCGGGAGTGTCGGACGAGGGTGATGGGTCGCCGTTGGCGAAAGTCCGGCGAGTCGGCGATGCTGGCGACGGGGGCGGCGCCACGCCCGCGCAGGACACGCCCATCAAGTCCACGCCCATGCAGGTCTTCACGCCTCAGCGTTCCCCGGCAGTTCTGCTTGCTACCTCTGTTCGTTCCACAGGCACCCCTCGCATTCAGCTGTCCCCTGAGCCGGCTCAGACGGACCGCCGTTGGGCAGAAGTACCTTGGGCGCAAAGTTTGCGAGAATCAGTTCAGCTCGAGAACCTGTTGACGAAAGCGGATAAGAAAGCAGTCACATGGTACAAGGCATTCGCGGCCAAGCGAGCTTCTGACCCGGAGTACTTGCCGTCGAGGAGGGGCGACGATGCCGATGTGTGGCAGGCGCTTTACAGGTACTCTACGAACGCTGGATCCTACAGAGTGGATGTACCTACCCTTCGTCTGTTCGCACTGCAGCCTGACATGCTCGGCGTCGCCATCGCCAAGTTCTACGGGGAGGTGAGCGACGCCGCCCCCTGGCATTGGACGTTTCGAGCTGCTGCTGATCATCGTGGCATCGACTCTCTGCGAGACGTGGAAGGCCCAGCGCGCCCCTCGCGGCTGGCTCGTGTGGCTGCTCTGCTTGATTGGCCTGGCTGGCTGGTCTGATTACTTTGGCTGGTTATGGCTGGAACAACTGTGCCGACTGGTCTGGTCAGTCCGGCTGGTCTGGCTGATCTGGCTGGTCTGGTCAGTCTGGCTCGCCAGGATGGCGAAGCGGGATGTGATATGGTTTGTGAACACACGTGACATAAAATAAGTATGTGGGGTTCCTCGGTAGCGTAATTGGATTTCGGCGACCCGGGGCCAACGGGGCCCCAAGAGGCTGCAGGGAGGCCCCAGGAAGCCGCAGCGATGGCTCCAGATGAGTTCCAAGACGATCCCCATGACGCCAAGAAGGCCCCCTAAGGCCCCGAAGACGCCCCGAGAGGCACCCCGAGAGAGGCCCAATAAGCCAAAATCGCAGATTTCCTATGGGCACACTGACATTGTTGGCGCGTTTGCCGTTTGGCCGTCCACTGCGTCCAAGACGTCCCAGGGGCCCCCAAGACTCCCCCACTGGCTCCCACGAGGGTGCCAAGACGACCCGTAGAGAGTCCCAAGACGGCCCGAGAGGCCCCCAAGACAGCCCAAGAGAGCCCCAGGACAAGCCCCAGAGGGGCCCCAGAGGCGCACAACCAGATTCAAATTCCGAGCTTTCGGCCCCGGAGGCCCCCAGGAGGCCCCAAGAGGCCCCCAGGAGACCCCAAGTGGCCCCCCCAGAAGGCCCCCAAGAGGCCCCCACGAGACCCCCAGGAGGCCCCCAAGAGGCACCCCAATAGAGCCCCAAATAAACAAACTTCGTCGATTTCCCATGGGGAAACTGATATGTTTGGCGTGTTCGCCTTTTGGGCGTCCACTGCATCCAAGACGGCCCAAGAGGCACCCAAGACGGTCGAGGATGCCCCCAAGAGGGCTCCAAGACGGCCCACGAGGGGACCAAGACGGCCCCCGAGACGCCTAAACCGCCAAACAACGCCCCAAGTCGGCGCCCAAGACAGGGACGAGGAACCGAAGATGCAAGCCATTTGGCCCAAGAGGCCCCCAGGAGACCCCAAGAGGCTCCAAGAAGCGCCCAAGAAGCTTCGAAAGGTGCCCAAGAGACCCGCGAAAACACAAATAGAGATCCCGAACCCGCCCCAAGGGGCACTGGTATAGAGCCCCAATAAGCAATAATCTTCGATTTCGCATGGGAAAACTGATATGTTTGACGTGTTCGCCTTTTGGACTCCCACTGCTTCCAAGACTGGCCAAGAGACCCCCAAGACGGCCCTACAGGCTCCCAAGAGGGCTCCAAGACGACCCGTAGAGGTTACCAAGACGGCCCGAGAGGCCCTCAAGACAGCCCAAGAGAGCCCCAGGACGAGCCCCAGAGAGGTCCCAAAGGTGCACAACCAGATTCAAATTCCGAGCTTTCGGCCCCAAGGGCCCCCAGAAGGCCACAAGAGGTCTCCAGGAGAACCCAAGCGGCCCCCCAGAGGCCCCCAAGAGACCCCCAGGAGGCTCCCAAGAGGCACCCAAATAAAGCCCCAAATAAGCAAACTTTGTCGATTTCCTGAACATATGTTTGGCGTGTTCGCCTTCTGGGCTTCTACTGCGTCCAAGACGGCCCAAGAGGCACCCAAGACGGTCGAGGATGCCCGACGGCCCACGAGGGGGCCATGACAGCCCCCGAGGCGCCCTAACCACCCAAGAACGCCCCGAGTCGGCGCCCAACATGGGGACGAGGAACCGAAGATTCGAGCCATTTAGCCCAAGAGGCCCCCAGGAGACCCCAAGAGGCTCCAAGAAGCGCCCAAGAAGTCCCAAGAGGTCCCCAAGAAACCCGCAAAAACACAAAAAGAGTCCTCGAACCCGCCCCAAGGGGCACTGATATAGAGCCCCAATAATCAAAAATCGTCTGTGTCCGATGGGAAAACTGATATTTTTGGCGTGTTCGCCTTTTGGGCTTCCACTGCGTCCAAGACGGCCCAAGAGGCACCCAAGACGGTCGAGGATGCCCCCAAGAGGGCTCCAATACGGCCCACGAGGGGGCCAAGACAGCCCCCGAGGCGCCCTAACCACCCAAGAACGCCCCGAGCTGGCGCCCAAGACGGGGACGAGGAACCGAAGATTCGAGCGTTTTGGCCCAAGAGGCCCCCAGGAGTCCAGGAGACCCCAAGAGGCTCCAAGAAGCGCCCAAGAAGCCCTAAGAGGAGCCCAAAATAAGTAAACTTTGTCGATGTCTTATGAGAAAAACAAATGTTTGGCATGTTCGCCTTTTGGGCTTCCACTGCGTCCAAGACGGCCCAAGAGGCACCCAAGACGGTCGAGGATGCCCCCAAGAGGGCTCCAATACGGCCCACGAGGGGGCTAAGACAGCCCCCGAGGCGCCCTAACCACCCAAGAACGCCCCGAGTTGGCGCCCAAGACGGGGACGAGGAACCGAAGATTCGAGCGTTTTGGCCCAAGAGGCCCCCAGGAGACCCCAAGAGGCTCCAAGAAGCGCCCAAGAAGCTTCGAGAGGTGCCCAAGAAACCCGCAAAAACATAAAAAGAGTCCTCGAACCCGCCCCAAGGGGCACTGATATATAGAGCCCCAATCAGCGAAAATCGTCGTTGTCCTATGGGAAAACTAATATTTTGGGCGTGTTCGCCTTTTGGGCTTCCACTGCGTCCAAGACGGCCCAAGAGGCACCCAAGACGGTCGAGGATGCCCCCAAGAGGGCTCCAAGACGGCCCACGAGGGGGCCAAGACAGCCCCCGAGGCGCCCTAACCACCCAAGAACGCCCCGAGTTGGCGCCCAAGACGGGGACGAGGAACCGAAGATTCGAGCGTTTTGGCCCAAGAGGCCCCCAGGAGTCCAGGAGACCCCAAGAGGCTCCAAGAAGCGCCCAAGAAGCCCCAAGAGGCTTTTAAGAGACCCGAAAAAGCACCAAAAGAGGTTCCGAAGACGCCCCAAGAGGCACCACAATAGAGCCCCCCCCGGGCCCGGGTGCCACACCTCACCGTGACATCTCGGGAACGCTCCCGGTACCGCTCCCCCGGACGTTCGGGGGGGCCTCCACAGCGCTCCAGGAGGACCCGAGACGCTTCCCAGGAGCCCCCAGAATGCGAAAGGATTGTCCAAAACGCTCCCAAGCAGCCCAAGTCAGCCTTCCGACGGCTCTCGAGGCTCCCAGGTAACCTCCAAGAGACCCCAAGAGAAGTCCGAGATGCGTCCCGGGACGGCCCGAAGAGGCCAAAATCGTAGATTCCTATTGTTTTTCAATGTTTTTGGCTTCTCGCGTTTTCGAGCTTCCAACGGTCCAAGAGCGCCGACGAGGCTCTCAAGACCGCCCCAAGACCACCCAAGAGACCCTCAGGACGGCCCCAAGACGGGCCAAGAAGGCTCCAAGACTGCCGAAGAGGTGCCCAGGACAGCCCCAGACCACCCCGACCAAGAGCGGGAGCAGGAGGCTTCCAGAGACCTCCGAGAGGCCTTCGGGACCCCCCAGAGGCCCCCAACACACCCCAGATCTTTGAGAGACCCCAGAAAGACCCCGACGAAGCTCCAAGAACAGCCCAAGCGAGCTGCGACAGCCGTCCCGAAGAGAGCCCAAAGAGGGTAAAATTGTTGATGTCCCCTGGTTTTTCTAATGTGTTTCGCCTTCTCACGTTTTCCCGCTTCCAACCCTCGAAGATCGAGGATTTTGAAGAAAAAAAGGAATTCCCAGAATCCCTTCTTTTTGTTCAAAGTGGGACGCCTACTCGGGGGTCCTACACATCCCCTGACATCTGGCCGGTACCGCGCCTCCCGGCTTCCCGGGGGGGAGACCCAAAGTCGCCGAAGGACAGCCCATGACGAGCCCAAGGAGCCCCCAGAATGAAAGAACGGCCCAACACGCTCCCGCGCAGCCCGCGACACCCTTCCGACGGCTCTCCAGGCCTCCAGGAGGCCTCCAGAAACCCAGGGGGTCCGCAAGATCAATTCAGACCCTCCTCACCTCCCAAAAAAAGAACCCAGGAAGCCTTTGAGGGCCCCAAATCGTTGAACACTTAAAGGAATTAATTATTTCTGCGTTTCCGCGTTTCCCCTTCTATGCGATTCCGAGGCTTGCGCAGGGCCTCCAAGGGAGTCCCTGGACGCAAGAAGCGACCCAAATGAGATGACATGAGACAACCCATCAAGCCTAGCTAGAACCTTCCGGAGGCTTTCCAGGCCTCCAGGAGGCCCACAGAAGCTCCAGGGGGTCCAGAAGATCCCACACCCCTGAGGGGCCCGGCTAACAAATCCGCGAGGCACAAACAAAAAACAGCGCCGAACGGCGCCGAGGAAAAGCATGGAAATTCCACAATTCCTTTTTTTCAAGTTTGGCCCCCGGTCTACTCTTGCACAACAGGCCACAATTCAGACACCCCTCACCTCCCAAAAAAGAACCCAGGAAGCCTTTGAGGGCCCCAAATCGTTGAACACCTAAAGGAATTAATGATTTCTGCGTTTCCGCGCTTCCCCTTCTATACGATTCCGAGGCTTTAGCAGGGCCTCCAAGGGAGTCCTTGGACGCAAGAAGCGACCAAAATGATATTGCATGAGTAAGCCGATCAAGCCTAGCTAGGATTTGAGCGCGTGCGAAGCGCGCGCGATGGTTCTAGTACATCTATATGTGTGTACGTGTGTGTGTGTGTGTGTGTGTGTGCGCGTGCGTGCGTGCGTGTGTGTGTGTGGCTGAATGTATGTGTGTATGTGTGTATGTGTGCATGTGTACGCGTGTATGTGTTTATGTGTAGGTGTGTATGTGCGTGCTTGGGTGCTTGTGTGTTTGTGCATGTGACCGTGCTTGTGCTTGTGCTTGTGCTTGTGCTTGCGTTTGTGTTTGTGTTTGTGTGTGTGCGGGTGCGTTGCATCTTCGGCACCGCCTGATCCCAGGGCTTCGCCCTCTCCCGGCCGCCGTGAGGCCCCGCCTTCTTTCGCCCTTTCTCTGCTAATTAAAGTTCTGCACGTCCCGCTTAGCTTTCAGCGGAAGAGGTTCGCTCTCGCCCCGCAGATCAAAAAGTGTGTGCGTGTGCGAGTGGGTGGGTGCGTGCGTGGGCGTGCGTGCGTGGGCGTGCGTGCGTGCGCGCGTGCGTGCGTGCGTAAGTGCGTAAATCCGTGCGTGCGTGCGCGCGTGTGTGTCTGTGTGAGAGAGAGAGCGTTTGTGTGTGTGTGTGCGAGACAGATGAATGTGAGTGGTTGTGTGTGTGTGAAAATGTATGGGTGTGTGTGTGTGTGTGGATGTGCGTGTGTGTGTGTGTGTGTGGGCGTGTGACTGCGTATGTGTGGGTGTCTGTGTGTATGTGTGTGTGTGTGTTTGGCAATGGGGGCGGCGGCCGTGCGTGCGTGCGTGTGCGTATGTGTGTGTGTGTGTGTGCGTGTGTGTGTGTGTGTGTGTGAGCGTGCGTGAGTGTGTGGTGTGCTTGTGTGTGTGGTGTGCGTGCGTGCGTGTGTGTGTGTGTGCGTGGTGTGTGGTGTGAGTGGTGTGTGGTGCTTGTGTGTGTGTGTGCGTGCGTGCGTGCGTGTGTGTGTGTGTGTGTGTGTGTATGTGTGTGTGCGCGTTTGTGTGTGCGCGCGTTTGTGTGTGAATGTGTTGTGTGTGTGCGAGTATGTGTGTGCGTGTGTGTGTGTGTGTGGTGTGTTTGTGTGTTGTGTGTGCTCTCTGTGTGTGTGTGTGTGCGCGTGTGTGTGTGTGTTGTGTGCGTGTGTGTGCGTGTGTGTGTATGTGTGTGCGTGCGTGTGTGTGTATGCGTGTGTGCGTGCGTGCGTGCGTGCATGCGTGCGAGCGTGCGTGTGTGCGTGCGCGCGTGCGCGTGAGAGTGTGTGTGTGTGGGTGTGCGTGTGCGTGCGTGTTTCTGTGTGTGTGCGTGCGTGCGTGCGTGCGTGCGCGCGTGCGCGCGAGCGGGCGTGCGGGCGTGCGTGTGTGTGTGTGTGGTGTGTGTGCGTGTGTGTGTGTGTGTGTGTGTGCCAACGGGGGTGGGGTGAGCGTGGGCGTGGGCGTGGGCGTTGGCGTGGTCGTGTGCAAGGGTGACTCGTTAGATCTATGGATGTATGGGTGCGCGGGCATATCGGCCCCCACTGCTTTCCCTTGTCGCGCGAGAAGACTCTGGCATCGATACTTCTCTTCTCCACTCCTGTTCCTCCTCCCCTTCTTTTCCGAACGCGCACGGACGCCTGCGAAAAATTAGCGGCATTGCGAACAAACAGCGGATGCAGTTGGGGAACAACAACACAACAAACAAAAAACAATGATTTCGGAAGAACCTTGCCAGCCCTCTCCCGAGAAGTTCTCCCGAAATCGTTTTTGTTGGTTGTTATGTTGCTTGGTTTTCTGAAGTTTCGCTGCCGTTCGGCCTCCACATAAGGATTCCTATTGGCATCCTCCACATAAGGATTCTTATTGAAATCCTCCGAGGAAGGATTCGCGTTGAAATCCTCCACATAAGGATTCCAATCGAAATCCTCGGCGCAAGGAGATTCCTATGAGATCCTCAGCTCCTCACCCTCCGCCTGCTCCTCGTCGCCCTCCCGCTCCTGCTCCTCTGCATTATGCCCCTTCCTCCCCGCTTCGAGGAGTTACTGGCAAATCTAGTTGTGAACGCAGCTCCAAAACTTCGTTTGCGAGGAACCTCCCGCTGCGAGACATTACTCACAAAACTAGTTGCGACCGCGGCTCCACAATTAGTTTTGTGCGTATAGTGCTCCTCCTCACCTTCGTCATGTTCCCCACCCTCCTCTTCTTCCTCGCCCTCCTCCTCCTGCTCCTACTCTTCTTCATGTTGCCCACTCCTCTCAACTTCGAGGCCTTACTCACAAGTCTAGGTACGGACGCAACCCCACAACTAGTTTTGCGAAAGCCTCCCGTTACGAGACATTACTCACAGCATTACATGCGAACGCGGCTCCACAACTAGTTTTGTAAGTTATGTGTTTCTCCTCACCTTCGTCATGTTCCTCACCCTCCTCTTCTTCCTCCTCACCCTCCTCCTCCTCCTCTTCTTCATGTTGCGCGCCCCTCTCCGCATCGAGGCGTTACTCACAAACCTAGTTGCGAACGCAGCTCCCCAACTAGTTACGAGTAACCTGTCACTACGAGATACCACTCACAGAACTAAGTGCGAACGACGCTCCACAACTAGGTGTGTGAGTAACCTGTCCCTCCTCACCTTCGTCATGCTCCTCACCCTCCTTTTCGTTGTCCTCACCCTGCTCGCCCTGCTGCTCCTGCTCCTGTTCGTTCAGCCCGCCCTTCTCCATTTCGAGGCGTTAGTCGCCAATCCAGTTGCGAACACATCTCCAGCATCAGTTTTACGAGTAACCCCCCGCTACGAGACATGATTCACAAACCTAGTTGTGAACGTGGCTCCACAACTAGTTTTGTGAGTGCAGTGTTTTTCCTCACCTTCGTCATGGTCCTCACCCTCCTCTTCTTCCTCCGCACCCTCCCCTTCCTCCTCACCCGTCTCCATCCCCTCCTGCCCCTTGTCCTGTTCATCCTGCGCGCCCCTCTCCGTTTACTCACAAGTCTAGGTGTGATCACAGATCCACAAGCAGTTTTGTGAGTAATGTGTTGCGCCTCACCTTCGTCACGCTCCGCATCCTCCTCGTTCTCCTCCTCCTTCTCTTTTTGTTCCTCCTCCTGCTCCTTTTCTTCCCCGTTCATCCTGCCCCCTTCTCAATGGATTCCTATTGAAACCCTTGACAATAAGTATACTGAGGCGGATGATGAGGAGGAGGAGGAGGAATATGAGGCGGACGAGGAGAAGGTCCTTATTGAAAGCCGCTACAAAAGGATTCCTACGGAAATCCTCCACAGCAGGGTTCCTAGTGAAACCTTGTTCACCAGAAGGAGAAGTAGGCGGATGAGGAGGGTGAGGACAAATGAGGCGGATGAGGAGGAGAAGGAGGAGGAGGAGGAGGAGGAAGGAGGAACTCCTCCACATAAGGCTTCCTATTGAAATCCTCAACAGGAAGATCCGATTGAAATCCTCCACAGAAGCATTCCTATTGAAATCCTCCACAGAAGGATTCCTATAGAAATTCTCCAGATAAGGATTCACGTTGAAACCGTTCACAACAAGGAGACTTAGGCGGTTGCGATCCAAACCGATGTAACCAAATACATTGCAAGCCAAGGGATTGGCACCGACTCGATGGAAAGCAGCCGTGGCAGGCGGAGGCTTGGGCCGCGCGCAGGTGATTTGACTCGGCGTCGGGAGTTATGTCTGTTTGGGGGGCGCCTCAGTCGCTCGCGCTTGCCTTTGCTGAGCTTACGGGGGTTTCAAAAGAATGCGCGTGCACGTTTTGCATTGGTCGGCTGCATGCGCAGACACAGACATACATATGCGATGATGTACCAGTTTGAAGCGGGGCCTCTCAGATGATCAGTTTTACAAGGGAAACAGGGGGAGCGACATGCCCGCGCGCCCATATACGATATATATATATATATATATAGGTGTGAGAGAGACAGGGCGTCTTAGTGTTGGTTTCGCGTGTTTCTGGGTTCGAGCTGCACAAGTTCGTGGAGTTGGCGGGGGAGGGAGGTCGGGGCGGATGCCCCCCTGGGGAAGTGGTGGAGTTGTTGGAGTTGGTGGAGTTAGTCTGCCCAGTCTCCATTCCACCAACTCCACTAACCCCAACGACTCCACCAACCCCACCAACTCCACTCGCTCCACCAACTCCACCAACTCCACCAAGTCCACCAAGTCCACCAACTCCGCCAACTCCACCAACTCCACTAACCCCACCAATTCCACCAATTCGTGGCGACGGTGGAGTTGGCGGAGCCGGTGGACTTGGCGGAGGGGGGAATCGGGGCGGAGCACCCCCTAGGGCATTTGTGGAGTTGGTCTGCCCAGTCCCCACTCCACCAACTTCACCAACCCCACCAATTCCCCAGGGGGCTTCCGCCCCGCCCCCCCGCCCCCGCCAACTCCACCAACTCCACCAGCGCCAGGAATTGGTGGAGTCGGTGGAGTTGGTAGAGTTGGTGGAGTTGGTGGAGCTGGTGGAGTTACTGGAGTTAGTGGAGTTGGTGGAGTTGGTGGAGTGGAGACTGGGCAGACCAACTCCACCAACTCCACTAACCCCACTCCACCAACAACTCCACCAACTCCACCAACTCCACCAATTCCCCAGGGGGCCTCCGCCCCTACCCCCCCCCGCCAACTCCACCGACTCCACCGACTCCACCGGCGCCAGGAATTGGTGGAAGTAGTGGAGTTGGTGGAGTTGGTGGAGTGGAGACTGGTCAGACCAACTCCACCAACTCCACCAACCCAACCAAATCGTCACCAACTCCCCAAACGCCACCAATTCCTGGCGCTGGTGGAGTTGGCGGAGTTGGTGGAGTTGGCGGGGGGAGGTCGGGGCGGAGGCCCCCCTTGGGGAATTGGTGGGGTTGGTAGAGTTGGTTGGTTCCTTGGTTCCGCCTCCACTCCACCAACTCCACCACCCCCTGGAGCTAGTGGAAGTGGTGGAGTTGAGTTGATGGCGATGGATGGGTCTGAGCGGATCAATCAACTGCAGTTATTATACTATGATTTGCCCGAACATCTCGAAACATCCAACCTGCACTATGCGGGTTAAGAAACTTCTGTAGAAAATTCGACGTCATGTCACGATTGCACGATCTGCCGCATATTGTTGTTCCTTTGTCATCTCCTTGCGCCAGCGCGCTTCTGCCACGCCCGTTCAATTCGCCGCCCGCCGTCAGGAGTCCGCCCCTACATATTAGCGGCGGGGCGCTTCTGGAGAGTAAACACAGTGCGCGTCCGGCCACCGGTGCCGCGGCGGTCCCTGGCAGCACCTCTCGCTGCCAGCGACTGAGGCGCTCGCGCCAGGAGGGCGCACTCTCGGCTGCAAAAGGGGGAGGGGCTGTCTGCGCTGCGCCATCAGCGCGCAGAGGCGCGCGCCAGCGATCCCAGCTCGACTGGCCGAACAGCTCCGTCGCCCCCACCAAGCGATGAAGCAGGCGGCTCTGCGGCACCTGCACCTGCGCCTGGCGGCACAAGGCCGAACTATGCGCCATCAGCTTGGCGATGTGGATGATGGCGAGCTTCAGGGGAACCATGCAAGGGCGCATGCTCTGGCCGAAAAAAACAACGCTTGAGCTCCACGTGGAAAGATTCGTTCGACGTGGTGCCTGTGGCGCGGACGCCTTTCAAAGCCCCCATGTTTTTCTGATAGTGATTTTGAAGCCTGCGTCGATATAAAACCTGGCGGACCAGACTTCGCATCTCGACGGGGCCTCAAATCGCAGAACAAAAAAAACAAAACTTTCAAAGGCGCCCGATGGCGGGCCGGCAATAGGCCGCGCTCTTCCCGCGGCATCCTGGAGCGAATCCGGGCCGCATTCAGCATCCACTCCAGCCTTCCCGGTTGGGCAGTGCACTTGAGCACCTGCAGCCTCGTCTTGCCTGAAGGCAGCGTCTTCTTCATTTCCCTGTGGTGCACGCGGTCGACGGCCCCCATGCACCGCGCGACCCCGGTCCGAGTCTGGACGGGCCTGCTCACGTCGATGCCGTCTAAGATCGGTTTTGCTTTCCTGAAGGTGATCCGTCTGCGCCCAATGTCGCCGCGGGCAGTTTCCTCGCCCCGCGCGGAAGCGACGGCGTTCGCGCCGTCGAAGAAATCCCCGCGAGGCCCAGCACCGCACTTTGCTTCCAGTTTCGCGACGATTTTGCGAATGTCCATGCTCCCCGAGCTTTTCTTTTCCCAGTTGGCCTGCTCGTAGACCATGGACAGATGGCGACAGTCCAGTGGGATTGCCTTGAGATTGCCGCAGACATCTCGCAACCCTTCGAGCAGCTTCGCCGACGGATCATCCGTGGCTGGGTACTGGATTTGCGCCAGCTGCGACGCGCGGGGCGGCCGCGGCCGTCGGGGGCGGCGGGCTGCGTCTTCGAACGGCCGCGGCCGCCAAGGACGTGGAACAGGGCCATGTCGTCAGCGGCGCGACACGGCACCTCCAGCAGGTGTCCCCGCTCAAACTCCAAGAACGTATCACAACGGCTCCGGAGCTGACCATCGTGAAAATCCGGTCCATCGCGGCGGGAAAGTGCCTGCGGCAATGGGCGTCGGCGGATCGATAGCTTGCGCTCTGGACCTAAGTAGCAGCGGCGTCCTAGAGCAAGTCTTGATCGCGACATCATCAGATGTGCCGAAAGATCTGCTGAAAGGGATCGGCTCAGGATTATACGAGTATCGCGTCGAATTTGACCGATCAAACTCTAAGCAAAGAACAGTCATCGCGAGCGAATCGCGCGTGCAGGCTGTTGCTGTGGAGGTGAAAGCATACTTGAGAATCGAGGGGCGACTGGGGAGTGCGTCAACCTCCCTTGAGACTACATGGTGGCAAAGTGTTTTAGTAGTAAGCAATATGTAAATAATCCAACAACACATGATTCTCTACACTGTTTCTGGGTTCTTTGTTGGGTTCCTTGCTGGCTCCCTTTGCTCAATTCCTCTGTTAGCTTCCTGCTTGCTGGGTCAACACGCAGCACGGAGCAGCGACGACAAGCGCGACAAGTTCCAAACCATTATTTTGGCTTCACCTCTTGATTTCGTCTTGGGCTTGGGGGCTTGTCCGTTTTAGTCGTCGTTGTAAGTGGTAGTAATCTTCGTCGTCGCGTTGGTCATCGTAGCAGTGGGGCTGTCCCAGAGCGGCTGTCTTTTTCGGAGAAGTGCAAGTGGGGCGAAAGAGCGTTAGCGAGAAAAGCGCGTGCACCCAGCTGTGTGCGCGCGCCCCCCGGTGGGCAGGTTGTTCTGCTTAAACCAGCAGAGCGCGCGCTGCCCGTCAGGTACCTGGAGGCAAATCGACGGGCGGCCGGGCCTGCGCTCTGGCGCGGGCTGGGCGGCAGGCGGCGCCGAAGCAGCAGAAGCAGCCGAAGCAGGCGAAGAAACGGCAGGAGCAGGCGAAACATCAGCAGGAGCAGGCAAGGCCAGGAGGGGAGGCGGCGCCTCAAGTCCCGAAGGGGCGCCGCTCTCAGAACCCGAAGAAGAGGGAGAACAAGAGGAAGACGCAGGACGGGTTGTAGATGCCAATTGCTCCTGCGCTTTCTTTTTTTCTTGGCGCGCAGCCTTTTTAAGCTCGCAACCATTTGGGCTTCCTTAGTCATGTGCTTCAAGACCTTCTGCTCCAGCTTCGCCTTGCGATCCCCCGCCATTGCCCAGCAAGCTCTTGAAGCACCAAAAAATCAACTTGAGACAACGAACACTACGGACACCGATAATTGTAAAGACGAGCAGGCCCGATCCTCTTCTCATTCTCCTCCGTTTTCCTATTCATCCTCCTCATCCTTCTCCTCCTCTTCCTCCTCCCCCATCCCCTCCTTCTCCCCCTCCCACCATCATCATCTTCATGCTCATCGGCATCCTGATCATGATCATCCCCGTCGTCGACGACGACGTCATCATCATCGTCATCATCAGACTCACTACCATCAGCATCAGCATTACCGTCGTCGTCAGATTAAGTATCCCCATCATTAGCAAAGTCATCATCAGCATAATCGGCAGCGTCACCATCATCACCCGATTCCTCCTCATCATCACCATGAGCATCATCATCAGCAGCAGCAGCAGCATCCGCGTCAGCATCGGCATCAACATCATCAGAATCCTCATCGTCCTCGGCGTTATATCGTCATTGCCATCCTCTTCATCATCGTCGTCATCATCGTCATCATCATCATCATCATCATCATCATCAGCATCATCCTTCCGAACAGCTTTCACAGAGCATGCTGGACATGCAAGGTGAGTTGCGAAGAACCCCTGAGGATCGAAACCTTTGTTCGGCCAAGATCGTCGGAGAAGGATCGGAAGGAGGATCAGAGGAGAAAAGGAAACCTGAGGAGGAGGAAGATCGGATGAGGAGGAGGAGGAGGAGAAGGATAATGGGAGGAGATCCGTAGCAGCATCGAAGGGAGAGGGTGAAAGGAGTCTAATGTTCCCCCATGTCTGCTCTGCGTTCTCCTCCTCCTCCACCTCCCTTCCTTCTCCTCCTCGTCCTCATAGTTTTCTTCCTCCTCCTTCTCCTCTTTTATCCTGGCTCCTCCACCTTCGTACTCCTCGGCAATCTTCCTCATTCCTTCGCACTCCTTGGCACTTCTGCGTACTCCTCGGGACTTCATCGCGCTCATCTGTACTCCTTTGCACTCCTCGGCACTCCAGCCGATCCTCCGCACTATTCCCCACTCGTTCGCACTCGCCGGCATTTCTCGGCAGCCCTGCGCACTCACCCGCAAACGTCTATAACAGAATTATTTACGTAATTATTCAATTCATTATCTATGTATTTACATCATTAGTTTAAGAATATGGCACTATCGATGTAAATATACAACTTGTCTAAATAACGCATCAAACAATTACTTAAATAAATATGTTATAGACGTTTGTGGATGAGTGCGCAGGACTGCCGAGAAATGCCGGCGAGTGCGAAGGACTGGGACTAGTGCGGAAGATCGCGCTGGAAAGACGAGGAGTGCAAAGGAGTGCAGATGAGCGCGATGAAGTCTGGAGCATCCTTCAGTTCCCAATTCAACTCCCTCGCTTCCTCTTCACTGTTCGTTGCCTTACCCAGAATGTGTTAAATGTTTACATGCTTATATACATAATTCTTTAAGTGTCTACATGAATATTTGAACGATTCTTCAATTATTTACATAACTAGTCAAATGATGAAATGAATACTTAAATATTCACGTACGTAACTACTTGGATCAGCCCTCGGCTCATCATCAGCATCATCATCATCAGCATTGTCATCAGCAGCAGCATCCGCAGCAGCATCGGCATCAATATCATCATCCCCCATCGTACTCGGCCAACAACTCTTTCCGAACGGAAGCCCACTCCGACAACATTCACAATTACGTTAGAAACTCATAGATGCAAGTGCACAAACTAATGTTCGGTTTCCGGAGGCCTCCAAGACGATACCTGTGAGCTCTCGCTGGAGTCGGCCTCAAAAACAGATTGCGTTAGTTGCCCCTGATTGCCGATGACGAGGCATCCCAAGAGACCATCGGATACATCAAAGAAGCCCCTGACCACGACGAGAGAGAGAGAGAGAGAGTGAGAGGAAGGGAGAAAGAGAGAGAGAGAGAGAGACAAACAACACATTGCGTTAGTGGCCCTTTATTACCGATGACGAGGCATCCCAAGAGACCCTCAGATACATCAAAGAAGCCTCTGACCACGACGAGAGAGAGAGGGAGAAAGAGAGAGAGAGAGAGACAAACAACAAATTGCGATGACGAAGCATCCAAAGCCATCATATACATCGAAGTAGCTTCTGACCACAACGAGAGACAGAGGGAGAGAGAGAGAGAGAGAGAGAAAGAGAGAGAGAGAGAGAAAGAGGTCAAGGAAAACATCAACAGAAAGAAAGATAACACAAGAGAAAAGGCTTGGGAACGAACAAAAGGGTTGGGAACGTCCAAGGACGACGTAATATACGAGGCCGATAAAGCAAGCGAAACCAACACTGTAGGTAGAATTAGCCCCTCCACAAATATTTTCACGATTTAGATGGATGTATACACGTACTGGTTTGAATCCATCTCATGGGTATGTCACATGTAGGTCTGCATGTGGACATTTTTTTATAGTATACTCGAATATGACATAACATAAATACCGCCCCCCCCCCCCGGCCCCGGGTCCCACACCTCCCCGTGACATCTCGGGGACGCCCCCGGCACCGTTTCCCCGGCCTTTCCCGGGGGCCTCCACAGCGCCCCAGGAGGGCCCAAGACGCCTCCCAGGAGTCACCAGAATGCGAAAGGATGGTCCAAGACGCTCCCAAGCAGGCCAAGTCGGCCTTCGGACGGCTCTCGAGGCTCCCAGGGGGCCTCCAAGAGACCCCAAGAGTGGTTCGAGAGGCGCCCCAGGACGGCCCGAAGGGGCCCAAATCGTCGATTGTCATTTTGTTTTAGGGGGGGGTATGTTTGTGGCTTCTCGCGTTTTCGAGCTTCCAATGGTCCAAGAGCGCCGAAGAGCCGCCCAAGACCGCCCCGAGACCACCCAACAGACCCTCAGGACGGCCCTCAGACGGGCCAAGAATGCTCCAAGATTGCCGAAGAGGCACCCAGGACAGCCCCAGACCGCCCCAGAACAGGCCCAAGATGGGCCCAAGAGCGGAAGCAGGAGGCTTCCAGAGACCTCCGAGAGGCCTCTGGGACACCCCAGAGGCCCCCAACGCACCCCCGATCTTTGAGAGGCCCCAAAAAGACCCCGACGAAGTTCCAAGAACAGCTCAAGAGAGCTGCGAGAGCCGTCCCGAGAGAGCCCGAAGAGGGTAAAATCGTTGATTACCAATAGTTTTTCACTTGTTTTTCGCCTTCTCACGTTTTCCCGCTTCCAACTCTCGAAATTCGACGATTCGGGTCAAAAAAGGAATTCCCAGAATTCCTTTTCTTCTTTGTTTCCAAAGTGAGACTCCTACTCGGAGATCCCACACATCCCCTGTCATCTGGCCAGTACCGCGCCTCCCGGCTTCCCGGGGGGCCCCCAAGAGGCCCAACGACAGCCCAAGACGACCCCAAGGAGCCTTCAGAACGTAAAGAATGGCCCAACACGCTCCCGCGCAGCCCGAGACACCCTTCCGACGGCTCTCCAGGCCTCCAGGAGGCCTCCAGAACCCCCAGGGGGTCCGGAAGATCCCACACCCCTGAGGGGCCCAGCTAACAAACCCGCGAGGCACAAACGAAAAACAGCGCCGAACAGCGCCGAGGAATTGAAAAAACAGAAAATCCCACGATTCCTTTTTTTCAAGTTTGGCCCCCGGTCTACTCTTGCACAACAGACCACAAGTCAGACCCCCCTCACCTCCCAAAAAGAACCTATGAAGCATTTGAGGGCCCCAAATCGTTGAACACCTAAACGAAATTCATGATTTCTGCGTTTCCGCATTTCCCCTTCTGCACGATTCCGAGGCTCGCGCAGGGCCTCCAAGGGAGTCCCTGGACGCAAGAAGCGACCAACATGATATTACATGAGCTAGCATATCAAGTCTAGCTAGAACTTGAGCGCGCGCGCGAAGCGCGTGCGATAGTTTTGAGACATATATATATACATGTATCTATACACCTGTATATATAGAGACATATATGTAACTATACATGTGTGTTTGTGCCTGGATGTGGGCGCACATGCAACTATGTGGCTCTATCTGCACACTACATCTAAAACGTATATGGCAATATCTCTCGACTCTCTTGGGCTTTCTACAGCTGTCTGTGGCGGGTCCAGCCACCGTGCCAGCACGGCACTCTGTGTGGCGACGTTTGGAACACCGAAAGCCGTAGCATGTGACACGATTTGGTTATAATCCTTGAAGGGCTCTCACGGGTGGCTGTCATGGCCGTCTTGGGTCCGCGTTGTGCTCCTGTGGGACCATCTTGGAGCCTGCTTGAGGCCTTCTTGGGCCGCCTGGCTGCTGTAGTGGTCAATCGTCGGCCCCTCTCGGGCCCCGTATTGGCCGCCTCCCTGGGGCAGCCCGCTCAGTTTTGAAGGCGTCAGGAGGCCCGGCCCTGGTAGAGCTCTTTGGGCTTTTCGCTGGCGCCTCCAAGGCCCTCCTGGAACCATATCCAGCCGAGAGGCCCAGGAAACGCAACACTTATTTTTCATGTAGTAGAAATTCTGGGAACCTATGGATTTCGCAAGGTGTTTGAGCGATTCTAGCCGCATTGGAGGGCCTCCTGGCCTTCACAGGTCCCGTTGACGCCTCTTGGGGTCTTCTTGTGAGTTGGCGGGTGCCTCTTGAGGTAATGTTTGGCCATCTTGGCGGTTTGGGTGGCCTTCCGGGGTCGTCGCGGAAGTTTTGGAGTACCCCAGATCGGCGTCGGGCTGCTCAGGCATCCTCGGGAGGGGTGTAAGAGGGGGGTGACATCGGGGGCGGGGCGTCTTTGACCGTCTTGGTCGGTCGGCAACCCAAAAGGGCGACAACGCCAAAATCCGTTTAATGCCCAAGTGAAAATGAGTTGGGCCTCTTGGGGCCCTCTTGGGGGGCCTCCTCGAGCTTCCTTACGGGGGGCATGCAGCCCAGGCGTGGCGAGAGAGATCCCTTAGAAGATGTACACGCTCCCTACCAGACAGCACTCGGCATTTTACCACGCCTCGACGTGCCAGGGAGCACCGTGGCGGATATTATGTCATCATGTATGCCTGCGTAGATCTACATGTGTATATATATATGGACAGACATATATATATAGAGAGATATACACATATATGTATGTATATAGATGTGTGCTTATTTACAAACGCGGACCTTTCCCAAAGTATTCTATATATTAGAACTATGTGGGCTCATCGGCCATCGGGTTGGAACGAGGGCAGGTACTCGAACCCGGGGCGAAGTATCGTCGCAGCCAGGACCCGCTTCTTCTGTTCAGGGATGCAGAAGGAATGTTGTTGGAGAGCGGCTTTCCTCTGCTCGCCCATGACCGCGCTATCCCCCGAGCGTAGACTTCCCGTGCATGTTATTGGAGCGCACCTGGGCATGGCGCGGGCACACACGCAAACACAGGGCGTTCCGGCGATGGCCTCGCCTTCGGCGCCTCTCGCCCTCGGAGGAAGCCCGCGGAAGCAAAGCTGCGGCGGGCCCGCCGGCACAAGACTTGCGGGGGGCGGCGGAAGTACAAGTGCGATTTCGACATTGGCAGGTTCGTCGAGGCACTCCTGCATTCAAGCAGTTCCCGGTCGACCCCCTGCATCATGGATGATCTTCGGGGGTCCCCAGTGGTGGTGAGAACACCCGGTGGTGAGTCTGGGGCGAATTGGTGTCACCACCGGGTTTGGGAACTCGGGTGGTGTTTCGAGGATGTCTCGAGCGCGGGTGGTCCCGGGAATCACGAAACCCGGTGGTGACCCTGTGTCCCCAAACCTAGAAATTACGTTCCTGGGCTTTCAGGTCACCACCGGGTGTCTCACCACCTGGTTTGGGGGCCACCAAGATCTGAGATCCGTGCGTCGACAGTTTAGCTCTGTTGGCAGCGGGATGCGCCAGGTCGGTCATTCGTAACGGGTCGGGGGGAGAGCCCCGAGGCCCGAGGTCGCCTTTCGCGGCGCACTCGTTGCCAGCCTTGCGCCATCCTTCGCGCATCGTGCGTGACCCGCTGGCTGCCGCAGGGCGTCCTGTCTTGACAGCCACACATCTCCACTGTGTGTCGTGCTCTCTACCGCGTTGCCCTGGCGTTGTCTCGGTCCCCCCCCTTCGTGGCTAGCCTCGTCGCCGTTGCTTCGTGGTCGTGTTGCGTTGGAGCTTCGTTTGTCCATTATCTGTGGCAGCCCAGAGTTGCTCCATTGCCTCGTGGCCTCTCCCGACCTCGTGACCTCGTGGCTCCATTGCCCTGTGGCTCCTCGTTGTAGCCAGTAGTGGTCCTTCGCAGCCCCGTTGCCTCATACCGCCCCGCTGCACTGTGGCCGCGCTGCTCGGCTATACCCTTGTTTACTTGCTTAGGTACCTTAAGTTCGTTGACCGCTTTACTTCCTCGTCGCCTCGATTCTCACTGTTGTAGCCCTCGTTGCCGGAGCTGTTCCCACGCACTTGGATGCATCGCATCCTGCTTAGCTCGTTGCCCGATGTCATGCGTCGATGCCTCCCGACCGTGTACTGCCCTTGTACCGGCATCACGCCGCCACTAAGAGCCCATCGGCGTATTGGGCGACGAAATCTGTGCATATCCACTGCTGCTGGCCAGGCTCATCCGGGGCCCAGGAGTAGTGTATACGACCTCCTGGTTTGGCCAAAGAGGCGTATACAGTATTCCTGGCCCCAGGATGGGCCTGGCTTGCAGCAGTGGATATGTATAAATCTCGTCGCCCTATACTACTGAAGCAACACCGGCCCCTCGGACAGAGACGAAGGAGCAGCACGACGACGGGCTCCCAACGGTGGCGCGCCACCGCTGCTCCTCCCCTGGCCTCAGTCGCTGCGCCTCGCTGCCCCGCCCCGCCGCGGCAGCGGGGCCCCGGCGAGTGGTGCGCCCCGCCGCTCACCTCCCTCCCCCTCGCGGCCTTCGCCCCCGCCTCTCGGGCCGGGCGAAAGGGGGGGATTGGGAAAGGGGGGGTTACGAAATTTGCTGCATGCGGCCGGTTTCGGCCTCACCGAGGGGCCCATTCCTCGATACATGGCCGCCTCCGGCGCCGGGAGGCGCCGGGAAAATCAGCTGCGTGAGCTGATTCTCAACCCCCCCCTGTGCTATCCCCCCCTTTCGCCCGACCCGAGCCTCTGCACCCCCCACCCAGAACGCCGTGCTGCCTCGTCGCTGCCTCGTGCCTCCGCCGCGGGCACGACGCAGCGACGACGAGGGCCCGAGGCGCGGGGCACGAGGCTGCCCAGGGGCCCGAAGGCCCTCCGGGCCTCCAGGCAGGCCCGGGCGCCCCCGCTGCACGGCCTGCCCGCCCGCCCGCCCGCCCCCCCCCCCGCTGCAGCGCTCGCCGCCCCGCTCCGCCCCGCGCCCCCTCTCTGCCGTGGCCTCGCTCCCCCCGGGGCAGGCCATGCGCTCGCTGCCAGCGTCGGCCCCCCTGGGCTCATGATGTTCCAACTTATTTTTGCTTTGTCGGAGGCCTGGAAATTGGCACCAACACTAAGACAGGGGGTTGCCTCCACAGGGGGAAGATGATCCTAGATTTCGGTGTTGGTGGCAATAGTTCGGCCACCTTGGAAGCCAGAATATTACCACCATCACCGAGATCCGGATCTTCCTCCCTCGGTGGATGCACACCGCCGATCTTGGTGTTGGTGTCAATCTCTAGGACTCCGACTTGGATCACCAACAAGAATGTCAAGCACCAAAAAAGTACCGAAGCTCGAGGGTTTTCACGTGTCGGGCCCTGGGGTACTCTCGTCCGACACTGCTTCGACACTCTTTCGGCACTTTTCCGGGCGTTCGAAATCATTTCCGGGATGTAGTCTTTAAGCACGATGGGAGCAAGATAACCCTGGGCCAAGATCTCTGGGCCTCCCAGATGGGGTCCGAGAACATTGGGGTCGGAGGGTCGCGCCGCATCGCCGATGCATCGGCGAGGCCGCTCGATGTGGGGGCCAGGTCTTCTCCACGCCAATGTTTGACCGACCCATCGCCGACGTGGTCGATGCCTCGCCGATGCATCGTCGACGCATCGGCGATACATCGGCCATTAGGTGCAATCCTCCGATTCCATCTATTCGGGCCCTCTCTGGGAAGCCTCTGAGGTCTCCGACGATCTGACTGTTGTCCACCGGCGGCCTTTCCTTGATTTCGGCCCTCACGGGGCCGTTTCTGGGCTTTGCCTCGACTGCGGCCCTCCGAGGCCCGCTTCCGGGCCGCGGAGCGCCATCAAAACGGATTCGGGATCAGCATTGCCCCTGTGAAGGTGGTCGGGGCGTCTGGGGCCACGGATTGGAAAAATCAAATCTGTGGATGTCAGGTTCTGCCGCCTTCTCCTCCTCCCTCCCCTCCTCCTCCCCTCCTCCTCGTTCCTGGCTGGCGGGTCTCAGGCAGAGGACTTCTGCGAGACCCCAAGCAGGCCAAACTCCCAGGGTGGTTTGACGGCGCCTAGCGGGTTTGTCCTGCAGACCCCAGGGGCAATTTCTGCACCGCCAGCTTTTGATGGTGCTGCTGGTGGGTCTCTCTTCGAGCCTGTGTCGGGCATAGCCAGGACCCCAGGCAACGGGGCCCGGTTAGCAGCAGGGCCCTGGAGCCCTTAAATTTGCCAGACTCACTAAACCAGGTCTGCCGTAGCTGGTGTTTTTTTTCGGGTGACGGCAGTTCCGGTTAGTGGAATGGGCGGGGGGGCGTCCCCCAGTACACATCACGAAACCAGGTCCCACTAAACCTGGTTGTGCCAACGCCCGACTGTGAACAGCCCACAGCGTGCGCCTGTGCTTATGGAAGGGGGACGGGGGTCGGCGGGAGCGGGGGCAGGCAGTCCACCACTGGTGGTTCCCGCGGCTTTCGGGAACTCAACACGTTTTCGAGCGCTCCTTTGGCACGGAGCCCTTCCTCTCCTTTCCTCCTCGTCGAGCTCTGCTGCTGCTGCTGCTGCTGCTGCTGCTGCTGCAGCTCATCCTCCTCCTTTCCCACCCGCCCCACAGGACTTCGCTCTTTCGGAGGAAGGTTTTTTGAGTGGTGCCCAGGGGTGTGAGACGTGTCACTTCGTTCCGACAGTGAGGAAGCAGCATGTCCAGAAGCGTCCTTGTGCTCGTAGCTGACGGGTTGCTTTTTCTGCGTAAGTTTGGCAGCGCCATCACCCCCTTCACTGGCCAGGGCAGTTCGAGGCCCGAGTGAGTTCCACCTGCAGCACCAACCATTGTGGGAAGATGCATATATGATGCCACGCAGGCGCTGATTTTTTTTTACTTTTTTTTAACTTGGTAGGCATATGAGAACTCCTCAGAATTGCCTTGTCCTGCCTTCTGGCCTTGGATGGGTCATCTGTCATACGGCAGGGCGTCACGCAAACGCAGCAGCAGACTCCTCCCCCTCCTTGTGCCCCCAGGATCCCGCAGTATCGACGTGTGCACATCGATACAGCAGCGCACTCGTACACCACACGTCGGGGCGCAGTGGTGGCTTTCAGTTTGCTCAGGGCGTGGACGTTGGGCAGGCCATGCAGAAACGACAGGCGCGGAAATTGGAACAGATACATGACCAGTGGCGGGCTGTTTTTCAATCCCGGGATTTTTTGAGCGTCGGGGAGACGCTGGGGTGGTGTGGTGTATACTTGTTTCCCCGTGTCCTGGGGAAACAACGAGAAATGTATACACCAGGGTCCCGTATACACCAGGATCCGCTCGCCAGTGCGGATTTCAATGCAGGGCCGGAAAAAGCGTCGGTGTATAGAGTTCGATTCCCTACTTCACACCACCAGAAAGGCCCCATCGGCCACCAGACATCCGCCAGACGGCATCGGGGTGGACCCAGAGCTCCGAGCGCAGGGGCCGCTGGAGTCTCGCCAGGCTCGGCGCCAGCGGAACAGCAACGTGCGCGACAAGATGCAGCAGGGGCACGGGAGAGAAGTGGGAGGAGGAGGAGGAGGACGAGGAGGAGGAGGAGGAGGACGAGCAGGAGGAGGAGGACGAGGAGGAGGAGCAGCAGCAGCAGGAAAAGAGGACGAGGAGGAGGAGGGGCAGACGTGGCCGCCCTCCCCGGCAGGGCGTCCGGCCGCGTGCGCGGCTCCGCGGCCGCCGGCGTCGACGGCGGCCGCGAGTTCGCGGAGCCCCTCTCGGCTCGGCGTGCCCAGGCGATAACGATGCTGATGATGATGACGATGACGACGGCGACGACGACGACGACGATGATGATGATGATGATGATGATGATGATGAAGATCATGATGATGATGATGATGATGATGGTGATGACGATGTGATGGTAACGATGCTGGTGATGCTGATCGATGATGATGGTGATGATTGTCATGATATGATGATTGGTGATAGTGATGTTGTTGTTGGATGATAATTGTGCAGTATGCTGATGATTATGACGACGACGAGGACGACGACGACGACGGCGATGATGATGCAGACGAAGATCCTGATGATGGTGGTGGTCGTGATGAAGATGCTGATGATGATGGTTGGTGATGGTGATGATGTAATGCTTGCAATGGTAATGATGCTAGTGTTGTTGATGATTTTGACGAGGATGACGACCACGGCGACGATGAGTATGATGATGCTGATGATGATGCAGATCATGATGATGATGCTGCAGATGTTGGTGGTGATGATGATACTGATGATGGTGATCGGTGATGGTGATGATGATGATGGTGGCGACCATGTTGATGTCATTGATGATGATACTGATGGTGATGATGACGACGACGACCACGACGACGATGATGATGATTGATGGTGATGGTGATGACGATGATGATGGTGGTGGTTGTGATGATGATGCTGACGATGTTGATTGATGGGTATGATGACGATGTGATTGTGATGTTAATGATTGTGATTGTGATGGTGATGATTGTGGTGGGTATGATGACGATGTGATTGTGATGGTGATGATTGTCGTGATGCTGACGATGATGATTGATGGGTATGATGACGGTGATGATGATGGTGATGATGTTGATGGTGATTGTGCTCATGATGATGATGCCGACGGCGACGATGATGACGACGACGGCAATGACGGTGCCGACGACGATGATGATGATGATGCTAATGCTGATGATGGTGATCATGATAATGATGATCTTGTTGATTTTCGTATTGATGATGGTGATGATGCTACTGATAAAGATGATGAGGACGACGACGATGACATAGACGATGAGGATGACGATAATGCTGGCGGTGATGAGGGTGGTTGCGTTCGTAATAGTGGTGAGAATGATGATGATGATTGATGGTAATGGTGACTATGGTGAAGGTGATGAGGATGGTGAGTGTGATAATGTGGATGTTGTTGGTGATGGTGGTGATGATGCTGATGTTGATGACGACGACGATGACGATGCTTATGATGATGATGATCAGAGTACAGTGGTGGTGATGATGACGATGCATATGATGATGATTGATGATGATGAAGATCATGGTGATGGTGGTGTCGCTCATGATGACGATGCTGATGATCATGACGATTGGTGATGCTGCTGATGGTGATGGTGCTGATGCTGCTAGTGAAGATGATGATAATGATGAGGATGACGGCGATGGTGACGACGACGACGATGATGATGGTGCTGATGATGAAGGCCATAATGATGATGACGGTGGTGCTGGTGGTGGTGATGGCGATGATGCTGATGCGGGTGATTGCTGATGATGACGGATGGTGCTGATGATCATGTTCATGATGGTGATTACGATTGGTGATGATAGTTATGGCGATGGTGACGGTGATGGTGATGGTGATGGTGTTGATGTTGTTGTTGTTGTTAATGCTGATGGTGATGATGACGACGACGTCGATGATGATGATGATGATGCTGGTGGTGGTGATGCCAATGCTGATGATGGTTGGTGGTGATGATGAGGATGGCTACGACGACGACGACGATGGTGATAAGGATGAAGATGATGATTGTGGTGGTGGTGATGATGCTGATAGTGATAAATGGTGATGGTGATGACGTTGACGGTGGTGGTGGTAGTGATAATTATGATGCTGATGACGATGGGTGAGGATGACGGTTGGTGTTGATGACGGTGATAATGCTGATGTTATTGATAATAATGTTCCTTCATGATGTTATTATTATGATGATGCTTACGACGACGATGATGGTACATTGATGAGTGTGATGATGATGATGATGATGATGATGATGATGATGATGATGGTAATGGTGGTGATGATGATGTTGATGATTGGTAGTGGTGAGGATGATGAGGATGAGGATGAGGATGGCGGTGGTGGTGATGATGAGGATCGTGATGATGATGATTGATGGTGGTCATGATGATGGTGATGATGCTGATGTTGTTGATGATGCTGATGATGACGACGACCACGATGACGACGATGGCGATGATGATGATGAAGATCATGATGATGATGATGATGATGATGATGATGATGATGGTGGTGGCGCTGATGACGATGCCGATGATGATGATCGGTATTGATGGTGATGATGGTGGTAGTGGCGATGATGATGCTGATGATGGTGATGATTGGTGAGAAGGATGGTGATGGTGATGATGATGGTGATGATGCTGATGTTGTTGTACATGATGATGGTGATGATAATGGTGATAAGGTTGATGTTGTTGGTGGCGATGCTGATGGTGGTGGTGGTGATGATGACGACGACGATGACGACGATGATGATGATTCAGGTCATGATGATTATGATGATGATGATGGTGGTGGTGGTGATGTTTTCGATGCTGATGATGATGGATGATGATGATGATGATGCTCATGGCGGTGATGATGATTTGTTTAAACAGAGTCGGGGCTTAGGGTGAGGAGGGATTCGTGGGACAGCGTGTGCGCCCTCTGCCCGTCATTTATGACGTGAGCGCCATGGCGCCGCAACAGCGATGCCATTGCACGAGAGGGCACTGGATGCCGCGCACTGATGCTGCAGACAGCTGAAACATGATGCCACAGAGAACGCACACACAGAGCACAGCCTGCAGCCTAACTAGGCATGGTCAGAATGCCGTCCGACTTGTGAACGGAACCGTTGTACTTCATAGCTTCGATTACTTGCTCCACCACGTCTCGGATGGGAATGGTGTACGTCGGAGGGAAGTCGAGAACTCCTGGACAGCCGTCGCCATATCTATCAAGAAATCTAGCAGCGAAGGAGTCCCTCTCGACCGAGCCGAGATCGTCCTGCAAGTCGAAGACGTTGCATTCCATGTCCGCCAAGGTGTCGATCGGGTCAACTTCCTGGTAGAGCCGATCGGACGGTTCGACCTTCTCCAGATGGGCTCGGCCACCGCCTCCACGTCGCAAGGGCCATCGGGAAACGCGTGACCAAGGCGAGCTTGAGACCGACATACAGGCGGAAGCCCTCGAAGATGCCGATGTAATGAAACGGCTCCGTCTCGATGGCCACCCGCACGTGCGTGAATATGACGATAAAGGAAACGAAAGACCGGCCGACGCCCTCGAAGATGCAGAAAGCGAAGTAGACGACGAAGCAACCGGGGCCGCGAGGGCCACTGCAGACGTTGAACAGTCATCAGGGTGTAGACCTTCACAAAGATCAGGCGTGCAGTCCACGCGGACCTCCCCGGGCCGTGGTCGGCAAGTTCAGCCTCCAGAGTGAGTCGGAATGCGTGACCGCGAGGATGGCAGCAGCGAGCCAGTAAGAGCGTCTCTCTCGCGTACGTGAGCCGGGGCTCCAGCATCCTCAAGATCGCATTGGCCATCCAACGCCGCTTGCATGCTGCCCGCCTAATGCGCCGCCGTGCCGATGAAGAAAGGCGCTTTGTGGAGCAACATTCCTTCATGCAAGTGAGCGTTCCGGAGTACACTGGCCAGCGGGGCGCACATCCATGGCCAGCTGATCTGGGCACGGTGGAGCGAGAAGCGCACTAGCTCGCGGAAGCCATGTTCCTCAAAAGGACCTGAGGGAAACGGTTTATGATGATGATGATGACGGAGATGACGATGACGATGACGATGACGATGACGATGACGATGATGATGATGATGATGATGATGATGATGATAATGATGATGTTGATGATGATGATTATGATGATGATGATAATGATGATGATGATGATGATGATGATGATGATGATGATGATGATGATGATGATGATGATGATGATGATGATGATGATGTGCGCTCCAAGATGTCCAGCCTGCTGTCCTGCTCGGGCTGGCCGAGCACGAGTGGCGGAGAGCCGCCAGAAGCCCCAGAATCCCTGGAACGTGTCCCGAGCCAGTCGCATCATGGCACTGTCCCAGGACCCGGAATAGAGTATTCCAGAGCGTTCTGGAGCGTTTTCGGCGCGTCCCGGAGCGTTCCGGAACGACCGCGGCGCCCGATACATCTTCCAGATCTGCCAGAGTTCCCCGAGGCGTCCTCGTCCGATGCTGTCCCAGTCACGGGTTCGTCTTTACGAGTACGAGTGACGGAGGGCCGCCAGGAGCTCCAGAGCTCCCCGAGCGCCTCCCGAGCCAGTCGCATCGTGGCATGGTTATCGTCCTTAGCGTGCGAGGCTTGGCGCGGCGGTGGTGACGTGACGGCGCCACATGCACGGGTCTGGCACCTAGTGGGCCCCAGCACGGACAGGGCCGTAATTGCCGTTGTCTTCAAAATTTTCTGGAACATGGAAACGGAGGAACAAATGGAACCAGGAAGCGACAAAAAAATTGCTCCGAGATTGGAGCCAGCACCGGAACCGGAAACAGCGGCGACGGAATTTGGAAAAAATGGCGCCAGAACTGGCAGAATCAAATGCAAAGCGGATTTGGCACAAGAAACCCCTGTCGCTTCCAGGGCCAGCGAAGGTCTGGCCTGTGAGGCGGTTGACAGCGCGGAGAGGGCCGAGCGCCTCGCCGAGAGAGGGAGAGAGAGAGAGAGAGCCGAGGCGGCGAGGAGCGGCTCCGCACTGCGAGGGGAGGCGGGCCTCCTCCGGGACGCAGGAAGGCGGCGTTGCGCTCAGGGGCGGCTTCAGGCGTCCGGGCGCGCTCGTCGGTCATCCTGGATGTTCCAGCCCGGGTGTGCTTTCCAGCAGCTGCGCCTCGCCGAGGGCGCTCCGGAGTGCCCTGGGATCGTCCCGGACGGCCGTGGGAGGCCCGAGCGATGGCCCGAAGACCACCAGGGGCAACGTCAGGGGGCAAAGGCTCTAGGGAGGACGCACCGAGCCCCGATCGCACACTCCTCGCCGACATGGGCCTGATAGCCCACCCCGCCCAGGAACGTGCAGATTCGCCATCGGGGGCCTAGCGCCGATCTATCGGCGATGTGTCGCCGATTCCAGCTCGATGCTTCCTCCCCAGGGCTGGTCCCTCCCTAACGTTCCCCCTCAAGCTAGAGGCGCCCGAGCAGCTCGCTTCTGGCGAGAGGGCTGGGGAGAACCAGCGCTGCCTGCTCAGAGAGAGAGGGGGAGGACCAGCTGCCAGCTGCTTGGATCGGAAGCGGTTCGGGCTCTGCTGGGGCCGAAGTTCACGACGACGCAAATATGCACTGATGCTTGGTGACAGTCTGGGTAGTTACAGGACGCGTCATGGGTCTTGCTGAGGCGTCTCCGATGCTCTTGGTTCAATCCTAGGAGGCTACGCTAAGCAACTTGGCGCAGCTCTCTCTGGAGCCCCTGCTCCTCTGGCCAGTCTTGGAGCCGCGCCTTGAAGCGTTCTGGGGCCCGTGCGCGGTCATTGACTCTTCTGGCCATCTCATGGAGTTTTCTTCAGTGATTCGGAGGCTTCTTCTGGACCTCCTGGACGCAATTTCTGGTGTCCTAGTGTCCTGCAGTCTTCCTGTTTTCCTAGTGTCCTGGTGTCCTAGTGTCCTAGTGCCCTGGGGCTTTGCAGTGTTCCTGCTCGTTAACATTTGTCACGTGTGCGGAGCTAAACTGTCAATGCCGCGCTTTCTTATGGCTTTGATGCGTTCCTGCTCGCAACACACACCGCCTGAGGCGGCGGAGAGCCTGAGATATCCACCCCATGTGGGGGCTTCCTTGGAGCACCCTCGGGCCCTCGTCTTGGCCTGGTGCCAGCGCTTCCCTCGCGCCCCCACGCACATTCGACAGCAAGTCTGCGAGCCCTCAGGGGTTTCCTATACAAGTCCCAAGACAAGTCTCTATCTTCAGATACTGTTGAAGTAAGGTCTAACAAATGGCATGTAGAGATTGACATGTTGGGGCTTCCTGTACTTTTTGGGCCCCGGAAACAGCAGGGTCGTTTTTTTCACCGTTTCCAACAAAATATCCCTTGAAAATGAAAACGGCAAAAAAACGGCGACCGGAAACTGCAAAGAAACGGCTCCAGGATTGGAACCAGAGCCAGAACCGGTCAAAAAACGGCGACGGAACCGGTAAAAAAACGGCGTCGGAACCGGCGGAAAAACGGCAAAACGGAACCAGTAAAAAACGGCCTTGTCGTTTCTAGGGCCCACTTTTCCTGTACAAGTCCCAAGACAAGCCTCTATCTGGCGATGTCCCCCACGAGCTTTTCGGGGTGTCCTTGGGAGGGTCTCTCCGACGCCCGAGACTCCCAGGGACGCCCGAGAGGCTCCGAGGGACGCCCGAGATGACTCTTAGGCACGCCCGAAAGGTTCTTGGACGCGGAATTCGGAAGAGACTCTCGTGGATGGGGACCTCGAAGAAGAAGAAGAAGGAGAAGAAACAGCATACGCACACATACCCTGTCAGAGGTCTGCGCGTACCTCCGAAAAGGTTTGCTCATGTTGTATCTGGTTGCTCCAGGACCGCTGGGCCTTTGGAGCAGCTTCTCGAGGCGCGCTGTGGCAGTGCGCTCCTGGGTGCACACTTCACCCAGGCATCGTTGTGGGCGGACGGGAGAGAAAACCGGCCCGCAGTTCGTTTTGTGGTGTCAGGCTGTCGGCTTCCGGCACACGCGTGTCCTCAGCGCCTGCGGCTTTTTTGGGGGCCGATGGGGTGCGCGTCCATCTCCAGCATGCCCAGGGCCGAGGAGGCGGCAATGGAGCCAGGAGGGAGCATCGGGCCGGACGAAAGGGGGGGATTGGGAAAGGGGGGGTTACGAAATTTGCTGCATGCAGCTGGTTTCGGCCTCACCGAGGGGCCGATTCCTCAATTCCTAGTCGCCTCCGGCGCCGGGAGGCGCCGGGAAAATCAGCTACGTGAGCTGATTCTCAAACCCCCCTTTGCTATCCCCCCCCGTTCAGGCGACCCGAGAGCAGGAGGGCCCGGGAAAAGAGGGAGGAGCCAGCGCGAGCAGGCCGCCGGCGGTGCCCTCCCCGAGCCGACTGCCGGCACGCGGTTCGGCGGCCTGGCCCAGGCGCGGCCGCCCTTGCTCTTCGTCTGTAGGCTTGGGTATTCGTCCCGGTCGGGACCCAAGATGAGGGGACTCGACTACACGTAAGAGTGACCTTTCGCCGGAGTGATTTTTGGTGCGGGCACAACGGGGTCCCCCGATCACCGATTGCGGTGCGATAGTAGCGTCTTGCGCGCCTGAGTTGAATCCCCCCGCGGCGCCCAAAGGCCGCGCACCAAAGGTCACTCTTACCCAGGGTCACTCCTGCGTGTAGTCGAGGGGGCACGTTTGGTCTGGAAGGGGCTCGGGGTTGTGGACGGTTTCCTCCCACAGTTGGCCCACGGCGTGCGGTGGAGCAGCGGCCAGCTCAGGAGCGAGCGGTTTCCGGCTGCGTCTGGAAGCTCGGGCACGTACTGGGCACGTATTGTCAGGCAGGGGCTCAGGGGCAGTGGGTGACTCCCCTGAGCCGAGACCCAGCATGCGGCTTGGCAGCCATACTCAGGAGCGAACGATGTGTATTCCTCTGGCTATTTGGCTGTTCCAGTAGGAGTGCTGAAAGGAAGACCACAAGTCGGTCTGGAAGGGGCTCTAGATTATTTACGTGATTCAGTAGGTTATTTCTGATATGATTGTGTCACCTCGATCTTGAATGGACAAAACATGCTACGGACGCTACCTTGTGCTCACCTGTAGCGATATAGTGGTTATTCGCAGCAGTGTTGCCTCAATGGTGTGATGCTTCCAGCAGCGGCGACTCCCGACGAGCCGACCACGCGCCAGGGATCAGCACATGCAGCGTCAGCGACCAGTGTCAGCGACCAAGCGACCACTCGCCTGCGTTCACCGAGCGCGTTCCACTACTCGCAAAGTGCCTACTCGCACACGTCAGAAAAACACACACACACCTGTCTGCTTTGATGTAACTGTTCGTAGGTCCCCCGCGGCGGATCCAGGCCATTTGCGAGCAGTTACTTTGCGAGTAGTGGAACGTGCTCGTCTATGCGGCATAGATTCAGCTCTCTGCCCAGGGGCTCCCCTCCTCCTCCTCCTCCTCCTCTCCTCCTCCTCTCCTCCTCCTCCTCCTCTTCCCCCTTCCTCCTCCTCCTCTTCCTCCTCCTCCTCTCTCCTACTCCTCCCTTCTCTTCCTCCTCCTTCTCCTCCTCCTCCTCCTCCTCCTCCTCCTCCTCCTCCCATGCTCTGCCATGCCAGGGCCTCGAGTGCCGACAGCCCACGCCCGCGCGGTCCCCCTCCTGCTCGAGGAGCCGGCGAGGCAGGGCGAAGGCAACGGCCGCAGCGGCCAGGCCAAGGCCCAGCCGCCTTACCCCTCCTCGTCCTCCCCGTCCCGCCCCCGCTCCCTTATGGGGGGCCCAAGGGCCCCCAGGACCGCGTGGAGCAACTGGGGGACAATCGGCAACCCTCCTCCCCCCTTCCCCCTCCTTCCCTCCCGAGAACCAGCCGCCTTCCCCTCCTCGTCCTCCTCGTCCCGCCCCCGTCCAGGGGCCCCCAGGAGCAACCTGGGGGCAATCGGCAACCCTCCTCCCCCCTCCCCCTCCTTCCCCCCGAAAGCAAGCCGCCTTCCCCCTCCTCGTCCTCCTCGTCCCGCCCCCGCTCCCCTCCAGGGGCCCCCAGTGGCCTCCAGGACCGCGTTGAGCAACCTGGGGGCGACCGGCAACCCTCCTCCCCCCCTCTCCCTCCTTCCCCCCGAACAACCCTCCTCCCCCCTCCCCCTCTCTCCCCGAAAACCAGCGGCCTTCCCCCTCCTCGTCCTCCTCGTCCCGCCCCCGCTCCCCTCCAAGGGCCCCCTGGTGGCCCCCAGGACCGGACCGCGTGGAGCAACCTGGGGACAATCGGCAACCCTCCTCCCCCCCTCCCCCTCCTCCCCCCCCCGAAAAGCAGCCGCCTTCCCCCTCCTCGTCCTCCTCGTCCCGCCCCCAAGGACCGCGTGGAGCAACTGGGGGACAATCGCCCCCTCCCCCTCCGTCCCCCCCGAAAACCAGCCGCCTTCCCCCTCTCGTCTTCGTCCCGCCCCCGCTCCCCTCCAGGGGCCCCCAGTGGCCCCCAGGACCGCGTGGAGCAACCTGGGGGACAATCGGCAACCCTCCTCCCCCCCTCCCCCTCCTTCCCCCTCGAAAACCAGCCGCCTTGCGTTTCCTCTTCCTCCTCGTCCCGCCCCCGCTCCCCTCCAGGGGCCCCCAGTGGCCCCCAGGACCGCGTGGAGCAACCTGGGGACAATCGGCAACCCTCCTCCCCACCTCGATTTCCTTGAGGTTTTCGAGGTCACCGCACGGTTGTTGCTACATACCAGGGCGGGGGCCGGGGTTTGGGTTGGGAGGGCCAGGGATCCAATCAGAGTTCGGGATCCGCGGTCCAGAACCCAAGACTTCTAACTCCGAGTCGCAGGAGCGCCAGGTCAGAGAACGAGAGTCTCGGATCCGCGATCCAGGGCCCGGGACCCCGAAGTCAGAACCCCAGGAGCTCTGGATGCCAGATCGGGTCCCGATTTCGGTCTCGGCCCCCTTCCTGCCTCTCAGAGCTTCCAGGGGGACCCTGTCCGCTCGGGGAGGGGGACAGGGCCGCTCTGAGAGGGGAACGGGGAGGGGGGGGGGGCGTGCAGCGCTCTCCGCCGAGGACCCTGTCCGCTCTGGGAGGGGGGGGGGTCCGCTCTGGGAGGCGCGTGCATCGCTTTCCGGGGGGACCCTGTCCGCTTTTGGAGGGGATGGGGGAGGGCCCAGGCCGCCGCCAGGGCCAATGCCGGGGCCAGCAGGGCTGGGGCCTGGAGGCCAGGAACCGGAGTCCAAGATCCGCGATCCAAGGCCCGGCACTTCGAATTCCGATCCCCGGGGGCTCCGGGGCATCGGAATCTGGACTTCGATCTCCGAGACTTCCAGACGACCATCGAAGCAGAAGTGGAAGAGCTCAACATCCAGGCTACCAACATGGAAGACGATTTGGCAGCAGTTCGAGCTGAAATCACAAACGTGCAGCTCGACCTTGGCAAAGAAGTCAATGAGCTCAAAGAAACGCTCAACCACGCGCAGACCACAACTCCAAGATCAGCAGCACCAGCTGCGCAGCCGAGGGACACGTCGACTGTCGTCCTGGGAGGACTTCCACAATATTATCTTGCCGATGCTGAACACTGGGCGGAACAAGCCCTGGCACACGCGCGCCTCGTCGCAACGAGAGCCTACAAGAAGGTACCCCCAGACGAGAACATCAAGGGCATCTTGTTCCTGCAGTTTGACACTCTGGGCATCGCACAACAAAGCCAAGCTCATCTTCAAGTGGTTGCTGGCAGGTCGCTTCAACCCAGGGCCGGCAACAACAGAGTATGGTGCAACCTTGACGCCCCGCTCGAGGCGCGAGTCGTTTCCTCACTACTGCTCGGCTTGCGGTGATTGCTGACATAATTGGGAATCGCAAAACGCTACCTCAAAGTTGATTCCGATACCAGCATCATCAAAGCTGGGGGCAAGAACATCATGCGTGCGACCATTGAGGCCATTGAGGCGAACACCTTGAAGATACATTGGCTGGGCGCGGACTGGGAATCCTGGGCCGAGTTCCAGAGCTCACCAGAATGGACGGCCGTCCAACAGAAAGCGAAGGACCGCCTCGCACAAAGCAGTGCTCGCGCGAGCAGAGGCGCCGGCAAAGGTCAGCCAAATTGACGGTGCCAGGGGCATAAGGCCCGAGTTACACGATATGTTTCACCCAATCCTTGTAAATCAATTGATCGCCGTTGGGGCGGGCCGGGCAACGATGCCACGTGTCCTTCGGCGGGCGGGGGCGGGAAGGGCAAAGATACCTCCGACCCCTTTTGACAAGTCATGCACACATAATGCAACCCATCACGACCTCCAGTTTGCCACGTGGAACGCGCGGGGTCTCTGACGTCAGGCTCGTAGAGATTATCCAACGCACGCGGAGGCACGATATCCACATCTTACGCTTGCAGGAGACCCGGACAGCCAAGGCGGAGGAGTACGAGGGCGAGAATAGCAGGCGCTATGTCGCGCTATTTCCTACTTCCCGGAGCTGACGCCGACGGGCGATCTTGGGCAGGGGTCGGATTCATTGCGGCGCCTGCCGTCGTTCGGATGATTGAGGCCTATAAACAAATCTCCGACCGAATGGCTAAGCCCCGACTGGGGAAAAAAACGCTTTCGCAATCTATTTCGCCCACGCCCCCCCGCAATCTCCGACCGCTGCCAGAGAGGCTGCGCGTTTGCAGCGACCTCGACAGACGCTTCGGGGCGCGCTCAGCCTACGCCGCGCACGTCATCCCGGGCGACCTAAATGCCAGAATGGGCCACGCAGGCCAGGGAGAAGAAGACGTAGTTTGAGATTTCTCCTGGGGCAGGCAGGCCTTGAGCATGGTTGACACCCCGACCAGGAGCTTGCTAGTGGAATTCTGCACTGGGCGGTCCGCGCTCGTTGAACGCGCATTTTACGATCGGCCCGCACATGAAAAAGGTTGACCTCCATGGAAGCAGGCGCGGAGCCCATGGGGGACATCGCGGAGGCGAAGTACAACGTCTTGGATCTGATGCCGCGCGATGGCGCCACCCTTCACCGCGCCCATGGACCGAGAAGCCATGGAGACGCCGCCCTCGCAACATGCCGCCATTTGGTCACGGGTGCACCGCGACATCTCGACAAAGAGCAACCGCCGCAGCGAGTCCAGCGGAAGGACAAAACAGTTCTCAGGTTCTCAGGGACATTGGAACTCCGCCTCTTTTTGCTGACGCCGTTCTGGAGGCTCTTCGCTGCGACCCTTATAGCTGCGCCGCCGGGCGCGCGGGGGATCTTCGGGGGAAACGCGCCGCGGCAGCGATCGCTGCTGAAGCAGTTATTCCGCCGCTTGTTTCCGACAAAAGGAAGCCGTGGATATCCTGGCTCACGTTGGATTTGATCGATCAGCGCAGCGCCGCGCGGGAACTATGCAATCGAATGGGGGGTGGGCGCCTTCTGAAGGAAGTGAGGAAATCCACAAAAGAGGGCAAAGCACAATGAGTTGATTCTGCCGGCGCTACCCGCAGCTGGGGCGGACGCGCTACGAAAGCATTGCAGGCCGAAGACTCGGAAGCAAGGCCGGCTTACGCATCTGGACGGGGAGCTTGTTGAGAGCGCTGAACGAGCCGACGCAATGGCCGATTTCTTCGCGAAGGTCCAGTGGAAGGCAAGGCCGGCGACATTGACCGACGAACCCCTGCTCGGAGACCAACTACCAGTGGACGAAGCGCCGTTTTCGACGCGAGAGGTCGGTAAGACTGTCTCCATTCTGAATTGGGAAAAAAACAAGTGGCCCGGGCGACGTTCCAGCAGAGCATTGGCAGTTGATTGCCCAGGCGCCGGGGGGCTTGCAGTGGCCAACAAACATGCGCAGCGTTCGCTGGGGGACAGGCGCGATGCCAGAGAACTGGAAGGAGTCCAAAATCAGCGCCACTTACAGGGGCAAGGGCGCAATCGACAGCTGCGACAACTACAGGCCGATAAGGTTATTACGCGGGGCTAACAAAATATCGGCACCCTTATTCTCGAAGCGGCTCCAGCGAACAGGGGCGGAGGGCCGCCTTACTTCAGCGCAGCGCGGGCGCGGGCGCGGGCGAGGCGCATCAGATGGGGCCCGCGCGGTCCGAAGGTATATCGAGGCGGCCAAGGCGGCCGAGAACGGGAAGATTGCGTTCGTTGCCCTTGATTAGAAGAAAGCGTTCGGCTCGATCAACGCGGGTTGCCGCGCTGCGGAGATGCGGGCCCGCGCAGAAAATGCCCGTGCTCATTGCTAACATTAATGATGATCGCCGCTTCTTCGTATCTGGCGGGCCCCGGGCGCCCAGGCAACGACGGCAACGATCTGGAATTGCTCGAGTTTGCCCTCTGTCACCATTCCTTTTTGCGATGGCCCTGACCGCACCGATGAAAGACGCGACGAACAAGTTGGGGCGGGAGGCGAGGTCGGAGGTGGAGGCCGGTGACGCGTCAATCTTATTGCGCGCGGACGACACTCGCACTAGGTGGAAGGTCCATGTAATATCTACAAGAGTTGTTGGATGCTGTTGCGCGGGCTGGAGCACCAGCTGGGATGGAGTTGCGTTGGGGCAAGTTTCAGCTGATTCAGATCGGATGCGACATTCTTTTGCGAGCCCCTGAAGGCCGCGCGATCCTTGCCCAAGATCATTTGTCATAATTCGGAGCCACCCTGCACAGCTCAAGTTGCGCAGCGAAAGGATTGAGCAAACGGCTGGGGGCTGCGCGGGCTGAAGTTGTTAAATACGAACGAGCCTGGAAGAACGCGGCCGTAGGCAATAACGGAAATATCGAATTGCTTCGAGCATTGAACGCGAGCAAAGTGATGTTTAAACTTTCGACTGGGTGGCTGAATCAAGCAGGAAAATAGGAGGCTGGATGGATCCCAAGCCAAGCGGCTCAGAATAATTTTACATACTCCACCTTCGTTCTTGTCGCGCGTGTCAAATGAGGCCGCAGTGCAGCAGGCGCGGCAGGACCCTTACAGCGCCCGGCTTCTGCGGCAACGGCTCGCACCGCATGGGGGAACAGGTGGGGCTTCGAGCCGGACCTTTCTGAGACGCGCCACTTTTCAGCCTGGCGCTGTGCTCTCTGCAACGGACGCGCTCAAACAGAAGCGTGGGCGACCGCGGCGCGAGTGGGCAATTGGGCTCCACCGAATGATTTCAGCGAGTTCCAGTTCGCACGCTTTGCTTGTCCAGCGCGTGCAGGACCCAGTGGAGTGGGATGCCTTCGTAAAGCGCCTCGCACAACAGTGCGGCGATGCCGGCGGGCATCTTTGATCTGCTTTCTGTGTTATTATGCCTGCGCCTCTTCACAGGTTGGCTGCAGCCTTCGGCCTGATACGTTCCAGGCGGAATTCGTATCAGCCGCTTGTTGGTTGTCGTCCCTCCTTCCTCCTTCTCCTCCTCCTCCTTTTCCCCCTCTCCCTCTGCATGCTGTAAATTATGCGACCGCCCACATGCCATGCCGCCGCTCCCGCAAAGCGGTGAGGATTGGCTGGCCGTGCTTTGTTTTCGCTCACGCGGTTCGGCGCATGGCATGAGTGAGCGAGCGAGTGAGGAGTGAGTGGGGGCTCCGGGTCAGGGAACCCGAGCCCAGGATCCGCGATTCGGGGCTCGGGACCCCGAATTCCGAACCTCGGGAGCTCCGGGTCCCCGATCGGGCCCCGACCCTGGCCGCGGCCCCCCTTCGTCCCCCTCCCAGAGCGGACAGGGTTGTCTCGCGATGCTCTGCACGGCCCTCCTTGGCGCTCGCGGAGGCACCTCCCTCCTCTAAGAGCGGACAGGGTCCTCTCAGGAAAGCGCTGCACGCCCCCAGACATGCGAGGTCATGATTTTTCCGATGCGCGGTCCCTGAATGTCCCGACCCCTTCCCCAGGACGGGCTTCTCATCTTAAAAAGTTGTCTTTACGGACACGAGGCCTGGCGAGGGCCTCCGGAGGCCGAAACCAGCCAAAAAACTTTCCGTCCTTATTATTTTATAACCGACGCGATCTTGTCTGGGTTTCCCCCTTCCCCCCAGCTCGAGCGTTCCCCTCCCAGGGCTGGCAGGGTCTTCCCGGAAAGCGCTGCACGGCCCCACCCACTCCCTTCCCAGGGCGGAACCCCCTCGGCCCCCCCCCAACGGGACCCGCCCCGGAAAGCGCTGCGCGTTCCGCGTCCACCTCCCCCTCCCAGATAGCGGACAGGGCCCCCCCCTGGGAAGCACTGCGCGCCCCCCCCCTTTTCCAAGAGCGCCCTTCCTTCCACTTGCGGACAGGGCCTTCCCGGAAAGAAAGCGTTTGACGGCCCACCCCCCCGTCCCACGGCGGACAGTGCCCCCCCGGAAAGCGCTGCACGGCCCCCCTCCCCTCCCAGAGCGGAGTTGCCCCCCCCCCTCCCAGAGCGGACAGGGCCCCCCCCCAGAAAACGTTGCATGCCCCCCCCCCTTCCCAGAGCGCTCCCCCCCCCCTCCCAGAGCGGACAGGCCCACCCCCGGAAAGCGCTGCACAAGCCCTTCCAGAGCGGACAGGGCCCCCCCCGGGAAGCGCTGCGCAAGCGTTGCACGGCCCCCCCCCCTCCAGAGAGTTCCCCACCTCCCAGAGCGGACAGAGTCCGCCCGGAAAACTGTGCACGAGCGTTGCACCCCCCCCCCTTCCAGAGCGGAGCTTAAGCGGAGTTCAAGGCTCAAGCCCACGCTCTCTCAAACTGACATGCCAGAGCGGCGGAATTTGCGGCCTGCTTCCAGAGGGGCGAGAAGCCATGATAATGATACGCTCTTAGATTCCCGTCTCCCACACCTTTCTCCCACACCTTTTCCGCGATCCCCCGGTTACTCCACAACGGTCCGCAGAAACGTGGAGTCCAGAGCTCCTGGAACACATCTTGAGACAATCGCACCATCGGTGCCGGCGGTGTCGAGGCTGCGTGGGCCGGCAGAGCCAGCAGCGGTCTTCGATGCTTGGGAGCCGTTTCGCGGCTTGCTTGCGCCGCTGTAAGTCCACCCAGCAGCGTGCCCTCGAGGACGTGCTCTTCGCGGGGCGACGACGGTGCCTCAGCCGAGCACCAAGGTGCCTGGCACCGCGGCAGGGCTTCGGCGCCCGTCAGAAGGCTCGACGCATGACATCGGACCCCGAACCATACTTGCGGGCCCATTTTGGAGGTCGTCGCGGCGATCGCAGAGACCACAGAGTGGGACAATGTTTTTTCAAGGGGTGGCATGTAGGCTTGGTCATGGTTAAGGAGTGTGTCCTGGAGGCTTCAGACCCTGGAGAATTCCTTATATGTGGGCGGCGGCGGTGATCTCCATGGCCAAATCCACGATTGGAGTTCCATCGGCTTCCAGAACATGGGTTCCTTATCCCCTGGGGGTCCCTTTTCAAATGCCCTCACCGAGCGCAACACCCGAGGAGATCTCAAGTGATCGTCACCTCTTGGACACCGGCCGTCCTCCGTCCGTGTGCTTGTTGGAAGCTCCTGGTGCCGTGGTCATCATGTGTGGGGAAGTATTTGGCGAAGAGGAGCCAGAGACCGAGGATCCGAGAGACCCAAGCCTACATGCCTCTAGGGGTCCTCTTGGGCCGTCTCAGGGTTTTTTTGGACCGCCTTGGGGGCCTCCTTGGGCCGTCTTAGGGCCCTCCTGGGCCGTTTGGGGGCCCTCTCGGGGGTCTCAGAGCGAAGAAGATCCACCCTGCAGACACCATGGAGAAGAGATTTGCAACGAGGACCCAGAGATCCGAGGATCCGAAAAGTAGAGCGGCCGGCTTCTGCCCGTTTCCGGCCTCCTGGGGCCCTCAACGGGCCCCGGGACCATCAAAGACTAGTTAGGACGAAAAAACGCCCCTGGGTAAGTGCTCCAGACCTGCAGGGGTCCACGCATCGAAAACATTGGAGCGCCGGATCTTTGAGTACGCAGCGGCCAGAGAACGACAGCCCACTCTGTCAGGCGCAACATTAGGAGTGGAGAGGCCAGGAAGGGGCGGAAGCAGAATTGCGAAGATGCGATCAGGGGCAACGTTGGATTTTCGGGCGCGTTCGTCAACGATCGGCGGTTCTCCAGCCCAGAGATGCCCTCCGCCAACTGCGCCTCGCCGAGAGCGTTCAGGGAGTGCCCGGATCGTCCAAATAGGCCGCTGGAGGCCCGAGTTATGGCCCAGAAACCACCGGGTGAGTTGCTCGGGTGGGACATGGTGGAATGGGCCCGGGGGGGGGGGACGCATTGACCCCCACCCCCAATCGCCCTATAACCCACCCCGCCCAGGAACGGTCGGTTCTGCTATTGGGGGCCCATCGCCGATCTATCGGCGATGTACCTCCGATTCCAGGTCCTCCTCCGTTGCCGTTTGCGGCAGAAGCCCTTCTTATCCTCGCTTTCCTCCTCCTCCTCCTCCTCCTCCTCCTCCTCCTCCTCCTCCTGATGCTCCTTCTTCTCCTGATCCTCCGTCTTCTCCTGATCCTCCCCCTCTTCAGGTCGATGCTTCCCCCCCTGAGCCCGTGCCGCTCTGACGTTGCCCCTCATCCTGCTGCGCAGTACCTAGCCATAGAGAAAGTGGTGACGCCCGTTTTCCGTAGACCACGAGTCACTCGCAATATCGCGGCCAGCCAGCCCCCCTGGGGGGAGGCTCCACGGTACGATAGGCCCCCTCCTTGCTCGGCACTCCTGGTCATATGGCGAACCTGCGATCGTCACGACTGCTGCTGTGACCAATGGCGTCGACATCACAGATGGTCAAAAGCATTTATTTGGAGATGCATCGGATGAAGAGCAACGGGAAGGCAGACGAAAGGACACTTGCCCAAACGCTCGCCGACCTCGCCGAGTGGTGTCGAGCAGCCTGGCTGTGGTTTCGCATTGTCTGCTCGTGGTGCCAAAGGCGCGCCGCACAGTTCCTCTGCGGGCGTTCAAGTGAGCTGTTTTGGGGCGACATTTAGAGCCACCCGGGGGGCACTCTCGGGATTGACTGTGTGGAGGGGTCTGACGCCGTCTGGAGGCGTCTCTCCGTGTCTTGGACCTCCCCGGGGGGGGCCTGCGGGGCGTGACACCTTGTGTCGTGCTTGAGGATTATCGGCCTCTGTCCTGCGATTCTGGGACGGCCCGAAGTGTTCGTGCCGCGATGGGTTACCGAAAAGCATCGGCAGCAAAAGAAACCTCACAAGCGCATAGTTGCATTCTGATTGTTCAGGCGTCTGGGCCCTTCTTCGGACCCTCTTGTGGTATCTCGGGGCCTCTCGTGCGACGCTTGGTGCCTCTCGGGGGCCTCTCGGGCAACCCTGACGGCCTGATTGGGTACTCCACTCGTGCGACGCTTGAGTGCCCCCATCCCCTGGGATTGGAGGGGGGAGGGGTGGCCCGGAACGGGTCTCCGGCCAGTTCTGCAGTTTGGGGCTCCGTGTGAGGTGGGCTGTCAGGGGGGGGTCCCGCAGGGCCCGATGGATTCTGCAAGCCCCATGCTGCCCTGCTTTGAGTTGTCTTCGTTTCTGCTGTCTGCGTCCCGCCGCATCTGGGTATGTCGACATTGCTCGAAGCTCTTCTGCCTCCAGATCCTTGGAGCAAGGCGTCGGAGTTCCACGGTGCGTCCAGAAAAAACGAACGATGCCTGGGGAGACTTCGTGCAAGCCAACGCCTTGCTTCGAGGGGCGTGGAAGTCGAAAGCGGATACCTGCACGCTCCTCTATCTCTCTCTCTGATCAAGCCCTGTCAGGGGAGCTGGAATCCTACGACTGCCGCCGGGGGGTTGTCGAGCCGGAGCCGCGCGTGCCCTGCGGCGGGAAGCCAGAGGGGGCGGGCGCAGGGCGCGGGGGGCATCCGACCGTCGTGAGATTACCAGCACGGTCCAGTGGGAGGCGGGGGCAGGAGGGAGGAGGGGGCGGGAGGGTGTGAGACGGGAGAAGGGCTCAGATCTCCGACGACATGATTTGTTGAGGCCAGGCGTTGCTCATGGATTTCGGCTTCCTGGGGGGCCGTTCCCGGGGGAGTGGTCGGCACTTTGTGGGCCGCGCATGCCAGAAGAATACACCAGAAAGGCACCCTGATAGCAGCAAGGGTGAAGAGGCGGGGCAGGGGTGAGAGCAGCCGGGGCACGGGCGAGAGCACGGCCATGTGCACTTTCGCGCATCTCTTACAAGGGATCATAACCATCTGGACCAGAAATGTAGCCGGCAGTGTGGCGAGAGCAGTATTCCTGATTGTAGGATCGTCTGGACCAGAAATGTAGCCGGCACTGTGGCGAGAGCACGATCCCTGATTTTATGATGAGGCGCACGGCTGCTTGAGCGGGCGTTCTCGGGCTCCCCGTCCCCTCTGTGGGACTCTTCTGTGCTCATGTTTCACCCTCCTAGTGACACGCTGAGAGTCGTTGCGCGATATCCGTCCCCGAACCAAACCTCGAGGTCGAGTTCGGAGGTCGCCGTCGCGGCGATCGCGGCGGCCAGAAATCCCGGCAAGGTTTTTGCCAAGGCGCATGCCCCGTACGGGCTCAAAATGATCCATAGTGCGACAGAGTCACCAATCGGGTCGATTCTCAGGCAACCGATTTGGGAATCACATCGTCGGATGTATCGGGTAGGACCCGTGTACGGGCACACCTCCACTGACGCCACAGCTGGCGGAGGATTCCCCGGGCAGTGTTTTCCAACGATTGCTGCCTGCCCCTAAGGAGGAACAACTTATGCGCATCTGTAACTTGCACCGCGCCAGCGACGCCCAGCGACGCTGCGTGCTTGCGAGACAGAACGCCCTCCTTACCTTCTGCCTCGGACCTCCTGGGACCGGGAAGGCCAAGGTCGCGGCATGCGTGGCGGACGCCTACATGTTTTGCCTCCCCCCAGGGTGGGGCGTAGGGTGCTTTGGCGGCACCAATGGGTCTATGGACAACCTGGCAGAGCAAATCGGAAAACACTTGAGCCCAGACAACAAGGACCTGTTCCCGCGCATGGCAGTCCGCCTCGCACACGAGGACAAGGTAAAGGGCAGCGTGGCCAAAACGATCACCCCCGCAGCCAAGTACGCCAAGATGTACAACGTATCGGAGGACGACGTCACCACGGGGCACGCGAGCTGGTTCCGCAAGTTCCGTGCGGAAGTCGCTACTAAGGCAAACCTTATCTTGGCCACACACGAAGTGGGAGCTGACCTCCGGGACAAAAAGCTCCTCATATGTATCCTCGACGAGGCAGGACAAACGTCCGAGCCCATGGCCATCATGTCCCTGAACCACGCCGTCAGGTGCGAGGCCAGGACGGTTCTCTTCGGCGACGAGCGGCAACTGTGCCCGACGGTCAAATCCCAGCAGGCACTACAATGGGGGCTAGGCGTGTCCATTGTCGCCAAGTACGTAGCAGCCATAGGGGACATCCCCGAGTGCAACGTCACGTTGGAGGAGTGCTATCGGATCCATCCGTCCTTGCTTGCGTGGCCTTCGCTCACGTTCTACGGGGGCAGACTGGTCTCCGCCATCCTGGACCCCTTGCTACGGCGACCATGCGCTGAAGGACTGGAGTGGCCATTCGCACGACCGCTGTCCGACCAAGACCACGAAGCAGCAAAGAACGAGGACGGCAACTACGAGCCTGACGACTTCCTGATCGACACCACAGGCGGATTCCAGACCAAGGCAGCTTGTATGGCCCCGAAGGGGAGCAGCGGCACCGGCTACGACCGGCGTCGCTTCATGCTCGCTCACATCCCCTTCGCAAGAGGTGCAGTCCAAGTTCCAGGGCGGCTACGCGAACATCCACGAGGCGCGCACAGTGGTTGCTTTGGTGAATGCCCTCGTACCATGGGTAAGAAGGACCAAGAGCACCATCCTCATACTGTCGGCGTACAAGCTCCAGCTGACCCCCGTACTCGCTGGCAACCCGTGGACGCTTCACGACATCAGACTTTGCTCGCGAGCGGCGCAAGGGGAAGGAAACGACTTGAATACGGACGGCCCCAGTTCCCTGCGCCAGCAAGGACGGGGCAGCTCCAGCTCCTCTCAGGCCACCAAGGGGCCCACGGGAGGGACATGGATCAATCGCGCCTCGGCGGCAAACGGCCTGAGTGAACACTTCAGCGGGGTCGCATTGTGTCCAGACCTCCTGGAGAGCGAGGCGATCCGTGTCACCGCCATCGACGCCGCGCAGGGACAAGAGACCTCCCTCGCCATCCGAATGATCACTCGGGCCAACTCCATGCTAAATTGGGGCCACGTCGACGACCGGCACCGCATCAACGCGGGGCTGACGCGCTCACAATGCAACCTCGTCATGACCGCGGACGCAAGGATGTTCTGCACGGCCACAGACGCTGCGCTCCATCGCCTGAGCACCTGGGCCCGGAAGGCAGACCTCGCCCTCGAATTCCGCGCCAATCGAGACGGAAGCCTGCGCCAGACCAAGGCCGACTCGAGGGTTTTCGCGGACGACATCCCCGAGTTGGCCAACCCAGAAGAGAAGGCCAGGCTCGCGGCGGAGGCCGAACGCAGACGGAAGGAGAAGGAAGTAATCAAGGCCCGACAGGCTCAGCAGGCTGGCTTATCGGCGCGCGCCGATCTACTGCTCCCTGCCGACCACTGCTGGAAGGGCCTGGAGGACGACGTTAACGTTGCAACGACGAGGCTACTGGGCTGCCCAGCACTTAGTCCATGCCTGCCATGGTGCCTCGGGCTACATCCGCACCAGCACGGCGTCGCGGACCGACCTACTTACCCCGGCCTGCAGGACAGGAAGGGATGGGGCATGAACGGGCGCCGCTTCTGCTGCTCGGCGCTGGTAGGACTGGGCGCCAGCAACTTGGTTTACATTGCAGTCTTCGCGACCATCGCGCGGGCGATAGGACTCGGAGTCACGAACAACGACAACGCGCACGCACTCGACCCAGCCTGATCCCGCCCCGAACGAACCGACCGAACATGCCGGCAGCGTGGCACGTTAAGGAAACCTGCATCCCCACCGACGCCCCCAGGCGCAGACCCAAATGCTGGCAGCCATCTACCTGCAAGTGCCAAAAGCACAAGGAGCCACCCACAACGGCCGCGTTTCAAGCCTTCTGTAACATGCGCCCGAAGGAAAGCCGGCCACAGTTCTCAACGGCCCTCTGGACAGCACCGGCGCGACCCTGGGTGCCATCCAGGCCAGGATCCTCCTCGCCCTGCCCCGCCCATGCAGCGCGAGACGCGCGCCTTCCTGTGCCCGTGCGGGGGCGCCGAAGGCATTGGGGACGTGATCGAGGCCATCCTCGGCTTGCGCGAGCCGCATCGCCCGCGCGACAAGACCGCTCGCGACCAGTTGGGCGCGTTGTCCGGACTACAGTGGAAGCACTTCAAGCAGCTGCACTCGGCACTGGAGCTCCTGATCACAGCGGCGCCCCGCATAGTCACGATCGCCCACCACCACCCACTGGCCAGGGGTGCGAACTGCCCCGCGACCTGGGCGGGCCCAGTGGCTAAGAAATTCCCAATCCAGGCCACCCTCGCGGTCATCGAGGGCACCGCGTCCACCGCCGACCTGTCAGCCCTGGCGTTCCATGAGCGCGCCGCATGCGCACTCTACGTCGACGCGATCGGATCCGGCATCGGCCTCGCCGACGACCCGACTAAGCAGGCAAGCAGCGCCACCTGGTAGGTGGAGGATATTCACACACGCGCCTGCACCTGGACACGCCCGCCCCGCCCGGGCCACGCCCTGGAGTGACGCGAAGGCCCCCGTGGTTAGACCGCCGAGACACCAGGTGGAGGAGGGAGCAGAACAAGGCTGACTTCGACTGCCAAGGGTGCCTGCGCGGCCCCTTCAAGCACGACAAAGGCGCCTACGTCAGCAAACGGATTCGCCGAACCATTACGGTCAACAGGCTGACGGGGCACGACCAGGGGAAGGACCTGACCTCGCTTTGCATATGCTCCTGGACTACGAAGGCAATGGCCGAGCGGCAGCCCATCCCAGACGACGTGGACTTCAAGAGCTGGATCAACGACCGCCCCGACGACATGCCTGTTCGAGCAACGCGCGCCCTTCTGGGGCTGCGTCCGACGTCCGCACCTGCGGCCCTAACGCCCCTGGACCAGCTACGGGCCCCATTGGAAGGCGACCTGAACCCCCTCAATGTGGGAACCACCCTCCCAGCCAGCGTCACGACCGCCTGATCTCCCATTTCCACAAGGGGAATGTCGGCATCTGGCGATGCGATGGCTGCCCCCCTGTCAGAGAGGGACACAGGTGGGGGCCAGGGCAGGCTTACCCTGGCATGTATGGGTACGCCGCGGACCCAGAAGGACTCCGCGCTGGCTTCAACCTGGTCCACGGGCCCCCGCCCATACAACTGACGAGGGAGATGTTCCTGGCCAAGCGCTGGCACGCGGGCTGGTACTGCAAGGAATGCCTGATCCACCAATGGGACATGGCCCCGTCAGCAGTGGACCAGGTACTCAACAGATACGGCCTTGACGTAGGCCCGAGCGCAGGGGCCAGACCTCGCCCCGCACTGCCGGGCACCCCCGCTTCATCTTCAGAAGACGCAGCACGCCCCAACCAAGAGGAGGCGCTGCGACGCGCGTCCGCCTGGGACGAGGCAGAGCGCAGCTACTGCGACCGCCTCCACACTGCACTGCCGCCACCGCCCAAGGATAAGCAGCAACCCCTCGCCCGGGATCCCGACGCCACGGCTTCCGCCCAGCCGCCCGCGGGGCGCGCGTCCAGCAGCGGCGCCCAGCAGCACGCCGCCCACCGAGCGGGCGCGCGCCCCGACCACACCGCCAGCCAGGCCCAGTCACCAAGACCCACCACGGAAAGGCGCCCGACACCTTGCCCGACACCGTGCCTGCCCATTCACTCCCGCCCCATTCACTCCCCCCCATTCACTCCCGCCCACTCCGCGCGGCGACGAGCCGACCCCAGTCCAGCCCGCCACAAGACCTACAGCTACCAAGTCCGTCGGGGCGCCACCGGCCGTCGGCGCGGCACCTGACCCCCCCGGAAAGTGCGCAGAACACGGCAGCCGTGAGCGGCAGCAAGGGCGAGTCCCGGACACGCCCATCACGGGCCCCCTGTGCCCGCTCGCAACGGACAGCCCGCGCATCCAGCGCGCCGACTACGCGGTCATCAGGAGTGATACCCCCTCCCGCGCCAGGTGGTTCAGCATTGCGGACTGCACCGAGCCCCTCTCGACACAGCCCCTGGGCGGAGCGGTGTTTGGACCCGCCCTCAGTTTCTTGGCCCGCGAACAGGACGGGCGGACTCAGTTCGTCCAGATCGGCAGCGAGTGGCTGGAAGTATGGGGCACCGGTGACAGGACGCTACGCGTGAACGTCCTCCGCGGAGACGCAGCGCTTCCTGGACAGCACCCGCGCCAAGGTGCGCGGGGCGCAGGCACCGGCAACCCGCGACAGCCCCATGCTCGGGTTCGACACCGGGGGGGACAAAGCGACGTCCCCAGGGGGGATGCAGACCGGACCCAAACTCGAACCCTACCCGCCGCAGGCAGACGCGCAGGATTCCACCGCCGAACCAGCACCCCTCGTGCCCTCTAAGAAGGAGGACCCCGACTGGACCAATGACGACCAGGCACGAGAGCAGAAACTGCGCTTCGCAGAGGCCCTAAGCACAGCCCACCCGGCCTCCTCATCCTCAGACTCCGACACAGTCGAAGAACACCAAGCCAAGACGAGTCCTCGCAACGAGCGACGCAGCAGTCCCGAGCACGGCTCGAGCAGAACCGACCAGAGGGCCGCCAACGCACCCGCGGAGCCGATCGCGCGTCTAGGGGCCGCGGCCGATGACTGGGAGCTGCGCGCGCGGAACCGGCCCAAAGGCCCGGAATACCCACGACCTGCACTCAACCCCCTCCCTGCGCACCAACTCGTGCGCTTGCGCAGCAGGGCACGGGAGCCAGTCGCCCGGGAGTCGCACGCGACGGCGGCGAGGCGCGAGTCCAGAGAGGCTGCCGACCGGACCCGCACAGGGGAGCACGACCGCGACAGCGACCGCGACCGCAACCAGGGCGCAGCGGGGGCACCGTGGCGCAAACACGACGCCAAGGACTGAGACATAACCAGGGAGCGCTCCTGGGTCCAGAACCGAGACAGCGGCAGGGGCACAGGGGGCCCCCCTTGGCGCCAGCCAGAATCGCGCAGCCCTTACCACAGGGACGATCGCCGCCACACCGACACCAGCCGAACGCGGGCAACCTTCCGCGTTGGCAGGCAGCGCCGCCCACACGAGACAGCAGTCACACACCTGAAAAGGCTGCAAGCGGAAGGGGGATACCACTTCAACGCAGCCTGGCATTCGTGGTGCAGGCACATGTGCAAAGAGCAGGGCAAAGGCAAATCCAAAGACCAGGTCCCTTTCGACCCAAGCCGCTGGCAGCATTGGATCATTGACAAATTCCTGGATGACATGAACACCAGCAACCATCACGCGGAGGCGTGGTCCCGCAGCGCAGGCGTCTACGCGGACTGGGATCGGGAGCAGAGGCTGTACCAGGACGCACAGAGGAAAAGGGAGGTCGCCAAGGGTGACGGACGCGAAGAGGACCAGGCGCGCAGCTCCGGGTACCACGACACCTGGACTGGAAAGCGCCCGCGGCGCTGACCAGCCGACGACCTGACCCCCTCGCCCTACGGCAGCACAACACAACCGTCCCCGCACTCCCACCACCTGCGCCCCCGGCCCCCGCCCCCCCTTTTTCACCTGACTTGGGGCCGTGTGTCCTCCCTTTCCCCCCCACCTGTACCCCGTTGCCCTCGTGGCACGCACGCTCCACGGGCTACGACTGCTTGCCACTCCACCTGGTCCCCGTCTTTTCCGTTTCCTCCCCCCCCTCTCCTGTCTTCACACGATTTGGGACTTTGTGTCCCACTTGTACCCATCGGGGGCCGTTCCCCCTGCGAGCACCTGCGATGCGGACTGACGCGACGACGACCTGGCGTGGCGCGCCCTGTCTTTACCTGTTATGGGACCTTGTGTCCTACCTGTACCCATAGGGGACCTGTCCCCCACGTGAGCACCCACGGTGCGGGCTGACGCGACTACGGCTTGCGCGGGATGCCGGCCTCTCTCCTCCCTGTTCGCTTCGTCCCCCCCGCTCGCTTCCCCCCCCCTCCCATGGCGGCAGCGCCCGGCACTGCGCGGCTTCGGCCCGGTGCCGGGTGCTGCACCTTGCCGCCTCGGCGGCCCCGCTCGCAATGGCGCTGTGCGGCTCAGGCCCGGCCCCCGGCCACGCGGACGTCAGCGCATCGTGTGTGGCACCTGCCCGTCTTCACGCGCCGACTGTGCAGGTCAGATATCTTCCCTGCACTCCACCGACATCCTGTCGGACACGGACGGCCTTCGTCTCTGGCCGCACCTCTTGCTGCTGCTTCCTGGTCGTGGATTCGACTACCACCCCAGGCCGCTTCCGCACCACCCGGTGGCACAACGCTGCACATCGCCTTCGCGGTGTTCCTCTTCCTCCTGGGCCTCCTCCACACCATCCGGTGGCAAAGCGTTGTTCATCGCCTCCATGATGGTTTTCCCCCCCTGGACGTCGACCCAGTCAAGTGGCACGTTCTCCTCTGCAGTGCTTGAGGTTGGTGTTCACGACGCGCCGTCGGCGGCAACACCACATCGCTCACCCTCCGGGTCTTCGCCTCCGGCTCCTGTCCGCGGCGTATCTTTTCTTGTGCAAGTTCCTCGGCACCACCTGCTCCCCGGGCCCCGGCCGCCTGACGCACCGCCCGCCTGCGCCTTGTCTCCCTAATTTCAGCTGTGCGTAGCCCGCCTAGCTTTTAGCGGAAGTTGTTCGCTCTCGCCCCGCCGACCAAAAATGTATCGGGTAGGAGTCGGCAGGGACGACGCGCACGAGGTGGTTTTGGGAGGCACTACGGTCCGGGATCCTGGACCGTCCCTTCCGGGGTGCGTCTCAGGCGCAAGGTGTGTAGCAGGTCCCGAAGCGGCTTAGTTTCGGGAGCAACAAGGCTGCCAGATGGCCGAAGAGGGCCCCAAAAGAGGCCCAAGAGGGTTTCCAGAAGAGAACGCGGTCTGACACTTCGAGCCCTCGGCCCAACGATGACCTCTGAGTCTACCAGCGCCCCCAAGAGACCCCCAAGAAGGCCCACAAGAGGCTTGGAAGAGGCCTCCGAGAGGCGCCCCGACAGACCCCCTCATGCCTCCAAGAGGCCTCCTGTCCACGACTGGGGCACTTGCGCGTTCGGGGGGCGACCTCCACAAAGACGCCCGTTCGAAACACAGGTGCCCTGCACCCTCAGAAAGTTTCGCGTGTCGGCAGCACGCGTGCGGGCGCAGAGATACACAGGTGTGCAAGATTAGGGGTTCAATGCGGGGAGCAAGTCGGGAGGATGTGGGGTTCGGAGACATCCGTAGGGGCTGGGATGGGACAGGAAGGCAGGAGAGGCATGCGATCCAGGATCCAGGGGTATAGCGTTAACCACGGGCTGGAACGACGGCGACGATGGTGGTTGATGTTGGGGGCGCCTGATGCCCGCACTCGATGTCGCTTCTGGTGTGCCGTTGCTTTTGCCCTGAGAGGTTGTTTTCAACATCTTCGGTTGGGAGCGAACGGAAAGGGCGAATGAGCGGTCAAACGAAACGAGGCACGAACAATATGAGCAAATTAAAAACGAAACGCGAATACTTCTAAGTCAACGGGATCGGGCAGTCAACGGAATACCCGTGATCTGAAGGAGACAACCCCAGCAAGGACCGCAAGCATAGAGTTAGCGTAACGAATCTGACGCAACGCACAGCTGTTCAAGTCAGCACAACGCGACGCAAGTCAATGAAAAACAACGCCAAGCAATATGACACCCAAATAAATGCCCCACTCATGGCGCAACCCATGGCGCAAACCACGACCAAGAAAAAACAGTTGCCTGCATGGCGCAACATGTGACCGCAATCCATGGCGCAATCCATGGGCGCAACCCATGACCATAATATTCGATTGCACCAATGACGCAACGTATGCCCGCAACCCACGGGAGCAACCCATGATCTCAAAAAGCAAGCGGCATTCATAGTGCAACCCATGGCGCAACACCATAGGTGCAATGTGTGGCTACGGCAAATCAGCGGCATCCATAGAACAACTTGTCGGCACAACTAATACGAAGACCATAGGGGCAGCCCTCTGCCGTGACAAGCCAGCGGCACCCATGGTGCAAGGTTTGGCCACATTTCATGGCGCAATCCGGCAACCCATGGCTGCGCAAATTGCGCAGCACCGATAGCACAACATATTACCACGACCTATGAGGCGCATCCCGTGGCCACGAAGCATCAGCGGCACCCTTGACGCAACCTACAGCTGCACCCAATGTTCCAAGCCATCGGCAAAATTCCGTCACCGCCACCAAAAGTCTGCCGCATCCACGGCGCAACCCAGTTGCACATCCCACAGCGCTACCCGTGGCCGCAACCCATGGTCGCAACCCATGTCCACGAAAATTCAGCAGCACGTATGGCGCAACCTGTGGCCACACCCCATGGCGCAATCCCTGGGCGCATCATGTCGCCATGAGCATTTGACGGCACATTCTATCCCGTGCCGAGATGCCATTGAAAGGCCCGTAAGTGAGAGTTTTGGTTGGGAATTCAGAGAAGGGTGAATGACCAAGCGAGGGAATGACTGAGTGAATCAATGAGTCAGTGAATCGACGAATCAATTTCTGAACGAGCGAACGAATACCTGAGAATGGTGGACCCAATGACGATCACTTGGAGGAGCACCTCCTTGGGGGGGGGCACTCCCAAAGGGATGCTCAACCTGTCCGACATGCAGGAAACGCAAAGAAGGGTTAAGGCGCATTGATTAGCGACGGGTCCCGCTTCCATGCCACATCAGCCTGCTCCGTCGCCAAGTCAGTCAGCATTGTCGCCAATATTCGCGGGTCACGTTCCCAGATCCACAGATCCCTAGCCGATCTCGGCGCGTGCCTGAAAAAGGGGGGTGGGCGGTCTACCGGCCCCACGAATTTGTTTGGTGGAACTTGTCGCTTCAAAAGGAGACCGCCGGTTCCAACGGCAGACTTCACCAGCCCCGAAAGAGCGGGGCTGCCGAGGGGCCCCGCGGAACTGGGCGGGGCGGAGACCGGTTCCGAGAGAGGGCCGTTCCCAGACCTCCTCCGTCGTGCTCTCCTCACAGCGTCGGGCCCCCGAGGTCCACGGTCGGGGAATTTGGCTCCGCGTGGCGCGCCGCCCGCTCTGGCCCACCACGCTTCGGCGCGACGCGCCACGCACGTCCCAGTCCCCGGGCGTCCACGCCCCGAGCTTGTCCGAGCCGCTCACCCCGCGGAGCGGAGCGACACGCTACCTGTTGGCAGGGTCTTGCGCGTCGCCAGGGAGGCCGCCGCGACGTGCTGAGCAACAGCTCCTAACCGTAGACCCCGTCCCCATCATCAGCTCCTCATCCTGGTTTGTTCGCGTCCTTCCCTCCCTCCCTCCCTCCCGCCTCCTTCCGCTCCTCCCTCCTCCCGTCCCTGCCTCGGCACCCCGCACCAGTCAACCATGCAGGCACACCCCTCGCACGCTTCGTGGCCCCATAGGGAGCTCCACGGAAGGCTCCAGTGGCTGCGCTCGCATGCGCCCGCCGCACCCATTTCGGCACACCCCTCATGCGCTTCACGGCTCCATAGGGAGTCCCACCGAAGGCCCCAGTGGCTGCGTTCGCATGCGCCCGCCGCACCGACCTCGGCACACCCCTCACACTTTTCTTCGTTCGTCCATAAGGAGCTCCACCGAAGGCCCCAGTGGCTGCGTTCGCATTCACCCGCCGCACCGGTTTCGGCACACCCCTCACACGTTTCGTGGTCCCATAGGGAACTCCACCGAAGACGAGTCTCACAACTGCGTTACTCACAGTTGCACATGGTTGGGTCCTTCGCAGGGTTATTTGTCCCCCATATCCTACGATTGTATTCTTATTTAATCGCTTCGCTCATTCCGCCGGCCCATATTGTCGCACCGTTGTGGGCTAGCCGAGTTTTGGGGCCTCTTGGGGGCCGTTTTTGGGCCTCTTGGGGCCTCTTTTGGGCCTCTTGGGCGCCTCTTGGGGCGTCTTGGGGGCCTCTTGGGGGCTCTTGGGGCCTTTTGGGGGCCCCCTGGGCGCCTTCTGGGGCGGAGGGCTCGATTTTTCAGTTCTCGGTTCTCCTCTTGAGCCCCTCTTGGGCCCGTCTTGGGGCCTCTTGGTCCGTCTTGGGCGGCACTTGGGCCGTCTTGGGGGCCCTCCTGGGCCGTTCCGGGGCCGTCTTGGGAGCCTCGTGGGCCGTCTTGGAGCGGTCTTGGGGGCCTCTTGGGCCGTCTTGGAGCGTCCGGAAGCCGAAAAAGCCAGAACGCAAAAAACATCGAAAAAAAAAAAAATCAACGATTTTGGCCTCTTGGGGCCCTCTTCGGAGGCCTCTTGGAAGGCCCTTGGGGCGTCTTGGAGGCCTCTTGGGCTGTCTTGGGGCCCTGTTGGGCGTCTTCGGGCGATCTTTGGCCGTCTCGGGGCCCTCTTGGACCGTCTTGGAGGCTTCTTGGGGACCTCTTGGCCCGTCCTGGGGCCCTGTAACAGGGCTCCGGCATCTCTGGCCCGACCTTGCCGGGGACTTGCCGGGACCTTGCCGGGGACTTGCCGGGACCTTGCCGGGGACTTGCCGGGACCTTGCCGGGGTACTTTTCGTCCGGGGACCCCCAGGGGCCGCCCCGCGCGCGCGAACTAGAAATACTGTTAACCAGGTACCGGAGATCTTAGCACGCCCTGGCCCGTTGGGCCGGCGAATTTCTCATATCCCATGGATTGGGTTCCTGTTATTCCTTATATCCAAAGGATGGGTTTCTTGGTACTACTTCGACCGCGCCGGCTCCTGCCACCTCCCCCCTCCTCCTCTGATGATAATGCTGTTCATGGTGATGTTGATGTTGATGTCGTTGTTGATGTTTATGATGCTGTTGGTGATGATCGTGGTGATGCTGATGATGACGTGAGTGGATGCTGTCAATGTTGGCAGATGATGACCATGACGGCGATGTGGCTGATGACGATGATGATGATGATAATGACGATGATGACGATTATGATGATGTTGGTGATGACGATGATGATGATGATGATGATGATGATGATGATGATGGCGATGGTGATGGTGATGGTGGTGATGGTGATGATGATGGTGATGATGGTGAGAATGATGATGGTGGTGATGATGGTGATGAAAGATGCTGCCGATGGTGATGATGACGATGATGCGGATGATGATGTTGATGATGATGGCGATGATGATGATGATGATGATGATGATGATGATGATGATGATGATGATGATGATGATGATGATGATGATGATGATGATGATGATGATGATGATGATGATGATCTGAACTGTCCTGGGCTTGTTCTGCCTTGGCCTGCCATTTCAATACGCCTCTTCGATCGGGACATTCGTTCAGGAACCCGGCCCGGAGGCCTCAGACCCTGAAACATTCCTTATCTGATGAGGACGGCGGTGATGTCCGTGGCCAGGCCTCAGTCGGTGTTCCATCAGCGTCCAAACACTGGGGCCTTTTTTTCCCACGGTTCTTTACCTAACCCAATGCCCTCACCTCGCAAGTATTTGTCTCTTGCACAGAGCTTACGGCCGGCGCCGCCGACCCTTACGGGGGACCACGACGGGTACGCCGCCGGCGACGATGCCGATGGCGACGACGACGACGGCGACGACGACGATGGCGACGATGGCGACGAAGGCGACGATGGCGACGACAACGACGACGACGACGACAACAACGATGGCGACGATGGCGACGATAACGACGGCGACGACGACGACGACGACGGCGGCGGCGGTGGCGGCGACGACGACGACGACGACGACGGCGGCGGCGGTGGCGGCGACGACGACGACGAGAAGGCGAGGACGCGAAGAACATTGAACATCCGATGAAAATATATGATGTTCGCCTCTTGGGGTCCTGTTGGGGGTCCTCTTCGAGCCCTCTAGGCGCATCGCGGCTGCTTCCGAGGCCGTCCATCGTCTCGTGGCTTTTCTCACCATCCATTTCGCACTCTTGTTATGACTATTAACTCTCTTACCGCGCGAGTGTTTGGCTAGTTGTTGACCGTAGCCTCTGGCTCAAGCGTTTTTCCTCACCCTCCGTCTCTCCCCCCCTTCCCCCTTTCCCAAGCCCCCTCGCCATGCAAGCCCCGTCGCCCCCGCAGTCGGCGGCAGCGCTGCCCGTGCTGCTGGCGCTGGCGCTTGCACTGGCGGCCGCAGCGGCGGAGCCAGGCGACATCGCCGGCGGCAAGGGCAAAGCGATGAAGCCCATGCCGAAGAAGCCTCAGCGGCCGATGCTGAAGGTGCAACCTGGCGACAGCGCCGCGTGCCGGCTGATGTGGCCACTGTGGAAGACTGCCGCGCGAAGCCTCGGCGGCGGACACGACAGGCAGATCACCGCGGATTCGTGCACCAACCTCCACGAGTTCTATACGGGCCCCATCGTGCCGGCCGAGGCGTTAAAGTTTGGCTTTGCGGTGCCCCGTGACGCCCTCGCGTACATCCAGGTGTACAAATGCGCAGGCACGGAGATCTTGTGCAACCTGCGCAGGCACTTTGGCCAGCGGGAGAGATGGAGGAGGGGCCGGAACCAGAACCCCCTACACCAGATGCTGGGGATGAGCCTCTTCCCGCTGCGCAGCCCGCTGGGCGACGAGGAGGGCTGGAAGGGCAAGTATTACCATGACACACCCGAGGATATCGCGCGGGCGGAGGACCAGGGCAGGGGCCCCCGCGGCGTCGCGTTCACGTTCGTCCGGGACCCGGCCGCGCGGTTCGTTTCCGGCGTCGCCGAGATCGAGTACTATCTGACTGTGGGGGAGCCGGAGGAGTTCGGGGACATGGTGCTGGGGAGTCAGGCGGCGCGGTCCAACTACGAGCAGGGCGGCATAATCAGGGCTGCGAAGGCCGCGTGCCGTGGCTGCACGCACTTTGACCTGAAGGCCGGCTCGGAGGAGAGGGCCACGCGCATGGTGCTCGACCTGGTGGAGGGCCGCATGGCGATGCACTTCCTGTGGAGGCACGTGGCCTCGCAGGTCGCGCCGATCAACCTGTTCACGAGAAACGTCGGCCCGATGGACCTGATCGGCCAGCTGGAGTCGTTCGAGGAGGGCTGGGAGTCCATCGAGGCAATCGCTGGGGCGGGTGCCATCCTACCCCCGTTCAACAGGTCTTGCAGGGGCCACTCGTACTCCTCCGCCGAGTCCAAGTTCGAGCCTCGAGAGACGATGCGGAGGATGATCCAGCAGGAGCGGCCCGACGGGGCGGCCACGCGCGGCTCGGACGTCGCCCTCGCCCTGGGCTGCGCGGTCCTGCTGCCAGACTACGCCTGCTTCGGCTACACGAGCGTCGTGAACGGCTCTGACTGTGTGGCGGGGGGCTACGCGAAGTCCTTGGCTGAGTGGTCTGCGACCGTGGAGGCGGTCCAGGAGGAGCTGTGCCCCAGCGTGATGGCACGCGACCTGGAGGGTTTCGCGCACGTGAAGGCCAAGAGCTTGGAGCAAGACCTCGGGAGCTTGCCGATGCCCTCTCCCGCGCCGACCCAGCGAACCGCGCGTCACGAGCTCTGACCGGCCGCGGCAGTGGCCGCGCCTGCGTCCTCCCGCCGCGGCCGTGGCGGTCGCCGTGGCCGCGGCTCCGGGCCTGCGTGCCCACACGTTGCGTGCACCACCAGCGCCTGGCCAGGGCCCGCCCGGGCCCCAGGACGGGGCGCAGACCCTCCTGGCCTCGGCGTGCGTCGTTGGCCGTGGCTCTCCGGGTGCCCGCTCACATCGTGGCCGCGGCCGCGGCCGCCGGCCGTGCTCGTGGTCGTGCTCGCGTGGGGCGCGGCCGCGGTCGCGGGCGTGGCTGGCGGCGGGGGGGGCCGCGGCCTCGCCCCCCGAGGCGGCGGCACGGGCAGCCGGGCGCGCGCACTCTGCGCTTTTGGCGGAGCGGCGGCGGCGCCGGCGGCGTCGGAGCTCGACCGGCCCAGCTTCGAGAGCAGGCTGGGGCCACGGGCGCGCGCGCGCGCCACAGCGGGCTGCGCGGCAGCATGGCGGGCGCGCGGCGCCGACTGCTCCGCGCGCGCGCGGCGCGGCGCGGAGGGAAGCAGAACAAGCAACAGACAAACAGAATGCGTGGCACCCGGCCCTGTCGCTGCTCAGCGACATGCTGGTGGAGAATCTGGCAGCCAGCCCTGCTGCTGCTCAACGAGACGTGGGTGGTGAGGATGGAGCCCACGTGCGAGCAGGGCAGGCATTGGCCGCGAGCTCTGGCGCAGCGCAGGGAGCAGTGGCAGCCAGAGCGGCCACTGCTCAGGGAGAGGTGGGCGACGGGCACGTGCGAGAAGGGAGCGCAGTAGGAGTGGCGAGAGACGGCAGTGGCAGCACGGTGGGAGGAGTGGGAGGTGACGGCAGTGGCGGCGCGCGTGGAGTGGGAAGGGACGGCAGGGGCGGCAGTGGAGGGCCTGGCAGCGGCAGCATGGTCGGAGGAGCGGGGAGGGACGGCAGTGGCAGTGGCAGCGCGGTGGGAGGTGCGGGGAGGGGCGGCAGTGGCAGCACGGTGGGAGGGTCGGGAGGGCTAGGTGGCAGTGGTGATCTTCGAGGGGCCCTGAGGGGGCGTGAAGTGTGACACAACCCTTTGAGTGCACATCGCTTCGAGGGCCGATGCGTCGTGATGTGATCTTACTTTTTGTTCAGGCTCTAGCGTGCGCGCGGTGTCCCGCTTGCCGCGTGTCCTCGAGTGCTCGGCCCCGAATGCGACGGATGCCAATCGTCCAATTGTTCTGGCGAGCTACGTTGCAGAATCCCATTGGCATTCACTTGGACCCGCCTCCCCTTTACATCCCGCCGAATTAGCAAATATTCATGAGCGCCGACTGCCCCCGACACGCGCTACCGATTCCTCTCTCCCCTCCGGCTATTTTACTTGTTGGGCGCGGCCAGCCCGAGGAATGCAGCGACGTACATGCAAGGGGTCGACGAGCTGCTCCGCGCCGACTCCGACGCAGGCGTGTCGGCCTGCCTTTTGTTTGAAGCGGAAGCAGGGACGGAGAACGGAGGAGCGGGGCACCGTGAAATTCCGGGCCTTGCAATTTTCACACGGGGCGTTCCCGCTCGGTTTCGGGTTCCAGGGCCATGAACGATCAATCCACCTTGAAAAACGCAGCAGCAAGATGGGGTCAAGGGCTCCGGTCGTGCAATTTTGTCGCAACGCCGGATCTCAAGGCTCGAGGCCCAGGGTTCCGTCGGTGCGACTTGCCGCTTTCTGCGCAGGTCGTCGCTGCTGAATCGGGCGAATGGGTGGTGCGGAGGTGGGAGGCGGCGGGGGGACAGAAGGTTGGTCGGCACGACCTGCTGTCTTTTGCGCGTGTCTTCTGGGTCCCGCAGGCGGACAAGCACATGGTTGGCAACGGTTCTGAACTGAAACAGAGCAGCAGCCAAAGCAGCGCAATAGTGCTAGCATGCTGCCAGCGTCTCTCACGGAAGTCATATATATGTGTATGTATGTATATAGATATGTGTATGTACATGTATACGTATGTGTTGTCGTCCGACTTGTGTTCTTGGGACGGAGCCTCTTGATCGTTTGTATATATATATATATACATATACATATACACCTATATATATATATATATACATATATATAAACAGATGCATTCGATCCCTGGTGATGTGGTGGCTCAAAAGCCGTTCGGAGGGGGACGCTCCGGCCTGGCTTCCGCGGTGGATGCTGGGCGCCCTCTGCGCCGCGGGGCCCTGGCTGGGGCAGCTGGGGGCGGCCTGGGCCTCCTGCCCCCCCCCCTTTTGCCCTGGCTGCCCGCCCTGCCCGGCGGCGGAGCTGCGGTGCGAGCCCCCCTGCGGCTCGTGCCCGGCGTGCCCGCCGTGCCGGGCCTGCCCGCTGGTGCCTGCTTTTCTTTGGACTCGGGCAAGTTTACTTGCACGGACGGGTGGGCGGGGGGGGGGGGGGGCTGTGTCTGAAGCAAGCCGAAAACAATTCGACGTGCGGAAATCACGCAAGTCGAAAGGCACTTGCACGCTCGTGTTCGATTGAAGAGGGGCGAGGGGGGAGAGGGGGGGGGGGGGGCGAACGCCATGCAAGTAAGCTTGCTTGGATCTAAAGAAAAACAGGCTGTGGTCAGCTGGGCCGTGGCGCCGGAGGCCTCCTGCCCGGCCGGCCCCGCGGCGGGCTGCGAGGAGGCGCCCGCGCCGGGCCTGCCCGACGCCTGCCCCGGCCGCCTGCTGGGGCGTCACGGCCGGGCTCCCGCGCGCGCACCGCCGGAGGCACGCCGGCGGCAGTCGGCAGCGCGCGCCGGGGGAGCCAGCGCTCCAACAGGCCCCCACCCCAGACCCCCGACGTAATGATTTTTCCATTACGTCGACCCCCAGAGGTCCCGACCCTTTCCCCATGACCGGTTTTGCATCCTGAGTCGTTTTTTGACGCTCCCGAGGCCCGGCGAGGGCCCCCGGAGGCCGAAAATTAGGAAAAACCTCCCGTCATGTATTTCATTACTCGAGGGGGTCAGGGACTGTGGAACAGCGAAAAAGAAACTGCGCACTGCATCTCTCCGCTCCGCCTCCTGGTCTCGGGCGTCGACGATGCTCGGTCACTGCTGCACCGTGGGCAGCGTTTGGCCCGAAGAGCCCCCCGGGAAACGCGTGAATGGACGCAGCCAGGGGCTGTCTGACTTCAGATTTTGATGCCTAGCTTTTGCTGGGCTTGCTCCCCTCCGTGCGTCTGGCAGGCCACCGAAGAGTCCACTCGCACCACCATCTGCGAGTTCATCAGCCCGGTCGTTAAGGAACAGTCCCATGCGAGATTCCACCTTCTGCCACACTTCAGAGGGGCATGAAGTAGTGATATTGATCGTGTTCAAGATTTCCAGGTTTTTTCCTGTTCTTCCGCGCGGGCTCCAGGGACGAATGGTCGAGCGCATTCCGTCGCGCAGGTTCTTTGCGTGATGTGCGCGGTGCATTTTTCGCGCATCGGAGCGCCGTCGGAGATTCCAAGCTGCATGCTGTGTTGCTCTTGGGGAGAAGACCGCGAGTCGCAGCTGCCGTGGCGCTGTTTTCGAAGTAGCACCTTCGAGTGCTGTTCGCGGGCGCAACGCGCGGCGCGCGTTGCGCCCAATCGCGCGCTGCGCTGTGCGTGAATCGGCGGGCCGCGCCCGTCGGACCGCCCGGAAATTATTTCTGGATTGTAGAATGTTTCAGAAAAAGGCTTCCCTTTTTTTAGCGCAAGCGGTTCCGGAAATTTCATAAAGGGGCCCGGAAATTTTCAAATAATAATTTTGAGGGGTGGAATGCGCCGCCGCGCAGGACATTGGCAGAATTCTGAAATCCGGAATTTTTCAAAATGGATTCCAGTTTTTTTTTTTTTCAGAATTGACCCCAGAAATTTTCAAAATCGATTCTGTTATTTTTCAAAATAGGACAGACATGTTCAAAAAACTGTTCGGGATTTGTTCAACTCTACCCCCGGAGAATTGTCCAGAGTCGCGCGCGATTTGCCTGACCAGGTCATTGAGAATCCGCCGAGGCGCGCGGTGCGCGGCGGCGGGCGATGGGACGGCGCGCCACCGCCCCACCCGCGCTCGGCAACGAGAAGGGGATCAGCAAGTGCCAAATAGCCCCCATACGGGCGACCACTCGATTGCGAACGGGTGACCGACCAGCGGCGCCAGCCAGAGTAGACAATACTCGACGCAAAGTGCACCCCACGCGAAGGCGGTTAGAAATCCCGGAATCCCCGGAACGTATCAATAGCACTTTGTGTCAATAGATTCTTATCGTCCTAACATTAGGCATTGACCAAGCTCATCAACCGGTCGCCGAAAATGCAGCGCTAGCCTGGTATTCTGGCGTGCTTTCGGAAGTGTGCGTGCAATGTTGGCCGCGTACTCCGAGTCATATTCGATGCAATAATCAGGCGATCGCAAACATGGATCAGGGGGGCGTGGATTAGCGACGGGTCCCGTTTCCATTGGAAATCGCGGATTTCCGACCCCGAACAAGCCGGCACCGGCCGCATTTTGGGGAGGGCACCTCCCCCGATCCATGGATTTGGCGACCGCGCGCCAAATCCATGAATCGCTCATCCATGTTTGCGCGCCTCCGAAAAAATGCAGAAGACGACGAAGAAGAAGAGGAAGAGGCACGGACGTGATCACGACGAGGGACAGAGCGTAGAACCTGGCGCTCGGCTCGCCGACGTTGCTTGAGTGCCTGCCCGCACTGGTATGGCAAGGAGCAGTGGCATCAGTGATGGCGGGCTTGCAGAAATCCGGCAGCGGCGCCGTACTGGGCAAGGCACAGTGAAGCCCCAGCCTGATTCAGGGGCAACGATAGGGGGGGGATAGGCATAGGGGGGGGACGCATCGGCCCCCAGTCGCCCACTGATCATTGATCGCCGATAGGGGCCCGATAGCCCCAGCCTGCCCAGGGACGTGCGGATTCACTACCCGAGGCCAATTTCCGATGCATCGGCGACGTATCGCCGATTCCAGGTCGATGCGTCCCCCCCCTATGCCAGTCCCCCCCTATTGTTGCCCCTCGTTGATACCTCCTCGCCGTCCACGCTCTTGGAGGAACCGTCGCACGACACGACAATGCCAGCAGGGCGATGACAAGCATGACGGGCTGGTTGAACAGGAAGAGAAAGCTCGCAGTGAGCACGCCGTAGGGGTTGAGGTCCAAACCCGGGTTTGATCCTCTTCAGCGGCGGCAGAACCCATCGGTACATCTCCTGCAAGGGCCGCGACCGCGGCAGCGCCAGGTCAAACGCCACCAGCTTCCCGCTTCGACGGTCCACCAATGCCTGCGTAGCGATGGCGTTCACCCGTAACAGATACGAAGAGATTGCAATAGCATGGTCGGGTGCCGCCCTGGTATGCAGTTGGTATCAGGCCGCACCACGCCAAGCATGCAGTTGGTATGCAGTTGGTATGCAGTTGGTATCAGGCCGTGCTTCAGCAGGCACCACCTCACGCAGGGTTCGCTGCTCTGCCGCATGGCATCGACACTGCCGCAACCGATGTGTAACAGATCCCACCTCCTGGCCACAAGGTGCGCACAAATCCTCGTGATCGTGGAAAGGGATCGAAGGATTGCAAAAATCGAAGGATTGCAAAAAACCAAGGATTGCAAAAAACCGAAGGATTGCAAAAAACCCTCCAGTGAACGAAGGATTGCAAAAAACCCTTCGGAGGATTGCAAAAAACCCTCCAGGGTTTTTTGCAATCCTTCGGAAAGATTCAAAGATGTCCACAACCCTCCAGTGCCAGGGGCGGGCCCCCCGTAGTGAAATTGCGACCAATACATACGCTCACGCGTCGGTCTCTCTTCAGACAGGCCACCCTCGAGGCCGCCGAAGTCCCGGGGGCGACAAGCAGCCTCCTGTCCAGCGACAGCATAGCGTAGAAGAACGCGATCATGCAGTCGTTTGGTCACCTGGGCGGCACCAACCAGGCACGATCGCTGTACTTCAGCAAGGCGGTCCCCGTCTAGCGAATGCCGAGGACGCCGAGCGCGCGATCCATGGACACCGGTGGGCCAGATCGCAGCGCGGCGCGGCGGAGCCACAGACTCTGCCAGTCATGATGTGATATTCATGAGGGGACAAAACAGACTCTAAGAGACTCTGCCAGACAGGCCTTCAAGCAACATTGTGATATTCAGGAGGGGGAAAAACACACAGACACAAGTGATCGTCGATTCCCCAGAAAATGTGGGAAAATATGGGAAGTGGGGGGGAAGACGAAAACCCAGAAAATATAGGAAAATATTTGGAATCCTGTTATTTGTGTTTATTTGTTTGTGTGTCCCAGGGCCCCTTCAGGTGTAGATCCTCACCGACGTGTGCACCACCACGCTTGGGAGATGGGTGCGGTGTAGGCCGGGCCCCAAAAGATGCGTGATCGGCCTCGACCGCCGGACTGTGGTGCCCGATCTCGCTGTGCCCATCAAAGCCTGCGCCGGTGTGCCGACGACCGTGTCGAACTGCTGCCTGGCGTAGGCGAAGCCGCCGTCAGCCCACATCGCCGCCAAAGCGTCTGCGACCCCAGCGCCGCGTTGAGCATACGGGAGCATCCTCGCGACGCTACATCGCGTTCTCAATGTAGACACCCTCCTCGATACCACCGGCGCCAGAGCACGCGATCCCATGATGAGATCGATTGCAAGGTGGCCGAAGCACTTCTTGAACGGCATCCGTTGCACAAGCGCATCAGCATAATCAGGAAGGCGCCGCCCTCATCGACCAACCGCTCCCCGGGCACACCAAAGTTGAGTGAAGGACCAATGAATTTATCCAAGAGCATGGTAACGTTCAAAACATCGCTCAACTTTGCCCAGTTCCGAGCTGCGACAAAACGGAGGCGAAACGCGCAGCCTCTTCTTTTTATGCGCCTTATTAATTTTCTGCTCAGCCTTATTAATATTATTATCATTGTTATTACTATTTGTATCAGTGTTATTGTTTCTTATCAGCAGTATTATTATCACTCTTAGTATTAGTGGTATCACTCTTCTTCGTAATCTTATGAGTATTATGATTAGCATGCGTCTCCTTATTATTGTTCTTCTTCTTCGTCATCTTCTCACTTGAACTCGATCCAACAAAGGCGCGACCCACGCGACGCCCCGGCGCCAGCCGGGCCCCGCGCGCGCACCGCCAGAAGCCCGCTCTCGGTCGGCGACGCGCTCGCCGTCCCCGCCGAGGGCACCGAGACGAGGCCGGGCCGGGCCGGGTCGTCGTCGTCGTCGTCGTCGTCGTCGTCGTCGTCGTCGTCGTCGTCGTCGTCGTCGTCGTCGTCGTCGTCGTCGTCCCCCGACGCTGGCACGACAGGCGGGGGCCAGGAGCAAGACCGGGACCCGCGGCCAGGCGCAGGGAGCAGGCTCGCCGTGCAGGGCCGCCGATGGTCCGAGATTCGGTGCTGTTCGACTCGCTGGCGGGGGCCGCGCCCCCGCTTCGAGGGCCCCGCACGGGAGGAACGGGCCCCCCCCTGGGCCGCAGTTGACCTGCACCTCCTCCCTCTCCTCCTTCTCCTGCTCGTTTTGCCTCCTCCTCCTCCTCCTCCTCCTCCTCCTCCTCCTCCTCCTCCTCCCTCCTCGTGTGGCCCCCCTCTCGAAGATAAGAAAAAGGCATAAAACGTAAACTGATTTGGCGCGCCACGCGATTTTCTTGGATCCGCGCTGGCCCCCCCCCCCGCGGCGCCTCCCGCGCCGCCCCTGGCACGCTCTGCGCGCCAGAGAAGGAGGTCCAGCTCAGGTCCAAGAAATCCGCGCGGAGCGCCAAAAGTTTATGTTCATGTACTTGTTTCTTCGTCTGTCCTCGCTGATTTGCCAGACGTGCCATCAGTCGCACTTACATTGTGCCTCTCCGTGCACGCGTGTGCAGTATGCGTGCGCCGGGCGGCTTCCATGTGGGCCCATGCCTGACGAGGGAGGCTACGAGGGAGGCCCGCAGCGCGTGCCGTGTTTGAAGCGCCCGTGCTGACCCGCTGCGTGTTGGCTCGGCACGTGTTGGTCCACGTTTCGGCGAACGCATCGCGCCCAACCTAACCTGGGCTTGAGCTGTGTCGGTTCCGTCCGGTTCGCCGTGATCGGCCCAGGCCAGCCGAGGCCGGGCGCGGCGATCCGAGTTCGACTCGGTGCGTGACGGTTCGTTGGCGATCCGATCCGATCCGTTTCCCTCCGATCCCATTTTTGCTGCTCGATTAAGCTCAAGTCCTCCTCCTCCTCCTCCTCCTCCTCCTCCTCCTCCTCCTCCTCCCGAGACCCAGGCATTGCAGTTTCTTCACGCTGGACGTTTTCGCCCCGCTGCGGGCTCCGCGACCATCACGGATCGGTCCAGCGGCTCGGAAAATGCCGCAGGAAGGTGATGGGGTCTGGGGCCCTGGTCGTGATGGTTCGCGATGCTCGCCACTTGTTTCGCAACGTTGGACCTCAGTGGCAGATGGTCAAGCAGTGGCGAAGCGTCCTGGCTCGCCTACAGGCCTACCAGACAATGTTCTAAGAACCTTCTGTGGTTTCCACGGAATTGTCTTAAAACATTTCTGGCGGAGCCTGTTGCGTTTCATCACGTCGGGCGCATGTCCTAAGAACTTGTTTTTGTTCCTCTTGGAACATTTTTGGGTTCTGAGAACCTTTCGTGGTAGGACGATGGGAATGCTGGGACGGTCGGCCCCTGCTCAAGACGGGGCGCCGGTCCCCGCCCGAGGCTTTCTGCGGAGAGGCTCCGGCTGCAGGGGGGCGGGGCTCCGGTGTGCCTCCCCCCGCTCGCGCGGGGAGGCCTGCCGTGGGCCGCGAGCTCCCGCGCTGCGCCCGGGCCAGCCGCGGGCGCAGGGAGGTCACCGCGCTTCGCGCGGCGCGTTCGTCCAGGGAGGAGGGAGGGAGGAGGGAGGAGGCAGGGAGGAGGAGCAGGCGGAGGAAGAGGAGGAGGAGGAGGAGGAGGAGGAGGAGGAGGAGGAGGAGGAGGAGGTAGTGGAAAAGGAGGGGGCGGCGGGTGGCACCCGCTAGCGGCGGCCCGGAGGATTCGGACCCTGCAGGATTCCGTACATCGACCAGACGTAAGAGTGGACCTTTCGCAGGAGTGACCTTTGGTGCGGGCACAGTTGGGCCCCCAGATGGCAGAAAACAAAGCAGCAGCAACTGCTTACGCGCCCAGGTTTGGTCCCCCTGCGGCCCCCCAAAAGCCGCACACCAAAGGTCATTCTTACCCAGGGTCACTCTCGCGCATAGCCGATTACACTGGGGACACATGCCAAGAAACACCCTGCTTGCCTCCAGGGTTCCCTGGGTTTCTTGGGTCTCGTTGGTTTTGCGATGGAAAAAGTGATTTTCCCACACCAGAAATCAGATGACGTCTTAGGGTCGCAGGGTTGAGTTTCTTATGGAAAGTTTCTTGTGGTCGAGCCCATACTACTGTGCTGGCCTCTGGCCAGTGCAGCCGATCCGGGGCGCTGATGATGATCATGATGATGATTATGATGATGGTAATGATGATAATGATGTTGATAATGATGATGATGATGCTGATGATGATGCTGATGGTGATGGTGATGCTGATGCTGCTGATGCTGATGCTGATGCTGATGCTGATGCTGATGCTGATGCTGATGCTGATGATGATGATGATGATGATGATGATGATGATGATGATGATGATGATGATGATGATGATGATGATGATGATGATCGTGAGGATCGTGAGGATCGTGAGTATCGTGAGGATCGTCAGGATCATGATGATATTTATCATGGCAATGGCTATGGGGCCATCTTGGGCGTCTTGGACCGATCGTTCGGTGGTTCGGGGCTTACTTGGGCCGTCTTGAGGGCCTCTTGGGGCCCTGTTTGCCCGTCTTGGGCCTTTCTTGGGCTCGAACAAAATCATGCGGGAACATTGTGGGAGCCCCAGAGGGCGCGCGGGGAACCTAAAGAGATTTGAGAGCCTGGGGTCCAGCCCATTAAGGATCCTCAGGCATGAGGACTATGGCTCAGGGGACTGAGCAAGGGATCTGGGGAAGCCTCTTGGGGGTCGTTCTAGGGCCTCTTGGGGCCTCTTTCGGGCCTCATGCGGGCCTTCCGGGGCCTCCTGGGGGCTTCTTGCGGGCCTGTGGGCCCCCCCGCCCCCGAGCACTAAATGCGTCGGGAATGACGTCCCCCCCCCCCCCCCTGCAGAGCGAAGCTTGAGCGACCTCACGCCCACGCTCTCAGAAACTAACACGCCGGATCGGCGGCTATCTGCTGAGAGCGGCGGTGGTATCCATGGTCAAGCCTCACTTGGTGTTCAGTCAGCTTCCAGACCATGGATTCCTTAGCGAAGGGTTCCCTACCCAGTGCCCGCACCGCACCCTCCAAGGGTGCGCGCGAAGGCGCGAAGAGAATCGCGCGTCGCGCATAGCGGGACGCGAAGCGCGAGGTTAGGCGGCCCAGATACACATCCAAAGGAATGTCCACGCTGGCCTTCGGCGTGGAGGTGGCAGCCCGTCTGCGCATTGAACCGCCACCGCACCACCCTCTGAGGGCAGCGTGTCGGCGAGGACGGGTGAGTGGTCGCATTCGCAGGCGGCAAAGGTCTGCCGCGTCCTTACCCCTCCTCCCACTGCTCAATCGCAAGGCTGGTCTCTGCTTGGGCCTTACCGCCAGCCCAAGCGGCGAGCATACAGTCAACCCGCATGGTAAGGATGGGCAACCTTCCCAAGAGTCCCAAGATTACCCCTGCATCCTTGCCTCCTCGGTCCATTCTTGGCCACTTTCGTTGGCCTCGCCCCGCTCGAAAAGATTCGAAGTGAGCGTCCAAGGCCCTTGCATCCTTATCGCGCATCATTATGATACTGGCCGAGTGTGTGTGTGCGTGCGTGCGTGCGTGTGTGTATGTGTGTTGTATGTTGTTGTGTATGTTGTGTGTTGTGCGTGTTGTGCGTGTTGTGTGTGCGTGTGTTGTGTGTTGTGTGGATTTGTGCGTTGTGTGTTGTGTGTGTTGTGTGTGTTGTGTGTATGTGTGTATGTGTGCTGTGTGTTGCGTGTGTTGTGTGTATGTGTGTGTGCCGTTCAGTGCAGCTTAGTGCCGGCGCTGGGTCCCCCGCTCGGCCCTCCCCCCTACCGCAGTCGGTGACTCTGGGTGGGCCTGGCCTCCTCTCTTCCTGTCGCGCCAGGGCTCCTCCTCCCCCTCCTCCTCCGTGCATGGCGGCCTTCATTTGCATACAGCTTGTCCCCTGTTGCCCATCTGCAGGAGCAGTCACCCTCTGCCCAGCCGCCGACGCAAAAGTGTGTGTGTGTGTGTGGGTGTGCGTGGGTGTGTGGGTGTGTGTGTGTGGGTGTGTTTGTGTGTGTGGATGTGTGTGGGTATATGTGGGTGTGTGTGTGTGTGGGTGTGTGTGGGTGTGTGTGGGTGAGTGGGTGTGTGGGTGTGTGGGCGTGTGGGTGAGTGGGTGTGTGGGTGTGTGGGTGTATAAATATATGGGTGTGTGGGTGTGTGGGTGTGTGGGTGTGTGTGTGTGGGTGTGTGTGGGCGTGTGGGTGTGGGGTGGGTGTGTGTGTGTGTTGTGTGTGTGTGTGGTGGTGGGTGTGTGGGTGTGCGGGTGTGTGGGTTGTGAGGGGGTGGGGTGTGGGGGGGTGCGTGGGGGTGTGGGTGGTGTGGGGGTGGGGTGTATGGGGTGTGGGTGTGTGGGTGTGTGAGTGGGTGTGTATAAATATATATATATATGTATGTATATATATATATATATATATATATATATATGTGCGTGTGTGCGCGTGTGCGCGTGTGCATGTTCGCGTGCGCGTGCGTGCGTGTGTGCGTGTGTGCGTGCATGCGTGCATGCGTGCATGCGTGCATGCGTGCATGCGTGCATGCGTGCGTGCGTGCGTGCGTGCGTGGCGTGCGTGGCGTGGCGTGCGTGGCGTGGCGTGGCGTGGCGTGGCGTGGCGTGGCGTGGCGTGGCGTGGCGTGGCGTGCTGTGCTGTGCTGTGCTGTGCTGTGGTGTGGTGTGGTGTGGTGTGGTGTGGTGTGGTGTGGTGTGTGTGTGTGCGCCGCCCTTGTGGCCCGCCATGGACTGTGCGATCCGTGGCTGACACCAATCGGTTGCGTCACCCATGGGCTACGGGCTACGCTATGGGTTGCGCCCTCCATGTGTGGCGCCACGGGTTGCGACGTCCGTCTGTTGCGCCCATGCTCGACCCTTGGTTTGCGCCATCGTACGCGCACGCGACGGCCGAGAGTGGGACGACCTGCTGTTGGTTGCCCCATGGGTTGCGCACTAGGCGGCCGAGGAATGAACCGGCCAGCTACTCGCTGTCGGCCGAGAATGACACGGTTTGTTGTTGGTTGCGCCGTAGGTTGTGCTTTCGTCGGCTGGAAGTAAGCCGTCATGTTATTGAGTGCGCGGCTGAGAATACAACGGCCTGCTATTGGGTGCGACATGGGTTGCACGGTCAGTGGCCGAGAACGATACGACTTGCCATTCGTTGCGCCATAGGTGGCGCACTCGGTGGCCGAGAATTAACAGGCCTGCTCTTGGTTGTGCAGTCGGCGTTCGAGAGCTAAACAACTTGCTGTAGGTTGTGCCTTGGAATGCGCACTCGGCGGCCAAGAGTGAAACGGCTTGCTAGTGGTTGTGCCACAGGTTGAGCACTCGGCAGCTGAAAGCATAACGGCCGTCTAATGCGCGCGACCAGTCCAGTCCGTACCCCGCGAAGCACGAGTCCGGCTGCGCCCCAAACAAAGGTCTATCGTTGGCTCGCCTGCGCGCGGCTCTCTCGGCAAGCGGGCGTGCTTCGTGAGCGGCAGCAGTGGCACCAGAGGAGGAGCACGGAGTTGAGTGCCTGTGCGATGCTTCGTTGCTCTTGGCTGCGTTACGTTGTGTTGCTGCCGTGCGATTCCCTCCCCACACTCGCGCGCGCTGCCAGACTCGCCGCAGCGGACAGGCGCCGCGCCCCAGCTTGTGCACTGCCAGCTCCTCTGCTTGGGGGGGGGAGGGAGGCTCTGCGCGCCGCGCCGTTCCGCAGCGAAGGGGGGCTTCCTGCCTGCCACCCCTCTCGGGTAGAATTGCCTGCCCGTGTCGGGCCAGGCAGGGCTGGGCAAGGAGGATTGGGCAGATGGGTTGCGCAGGCATCTGGCAGTGTGTCGGGCTCTCGGCAAACTCTCGCCCTCTCTCGAAGGAGGCCACAGCTTGGCCATGGCAGGTGCACAGACTTGAGGTTGGCAACACGTCAAGAGCTAATTATCAACCCACCACCGCAGTCCCAAGGGGGAGCGAGCCGACGGAGCGCGATAGTTGTGCCGGTCTCTCTGCCAGAGATTGCCTAGACTCGCTACGTGAGCACCTCAGCAGCGCAGGAGGCACGATGGAAGGACAAGGCCGTCGAACACCTTTGAAAGTGTCCGTTCAGCAGGGGCGATGGAGGGATATGGCTGTCGAGCACCTTGGATGGGGTCAGCTTGCGACATCAGGTCGGCGGCGATTTCGCTCCCAAGCTCTCGTGCCGAAGGTGGGCTTCCGAGGTCCAAGTCGACCCGAGAGCAGAATCCACACCAATTCCTCCGTGGGGTGTCCGGAGGCTGCGCGGGAGGCCGCCATGCAGCTCGCGAGGTCGTGCACGGCCTGAGGTCGGTCTTGCCGTGTCCCAGCTTAGGCTCCAACCTCCTCCTCCTCCTCCTCCTCCTCCTCCTCCTCCTGGCTGTGCGCCCGCCAGCGCTGTGATTCAACAGTTGAGAGCCATCCCCCAGAGACAGAGCCCGAATCGCCTGTCGCCCTCGTGTCTCAGGCGTCCGGGGCAGGGCTGGGTCATCCACCGGCCAGGAGCTCGCGGCGGCGGCGGCGGTCACCTCTGGCGACCGTTATGGCTCAGCATCGTGGCAGGCAGAGGTGGCCCGTACGAGCGAGTCCCCGATCCGATCAGAACGGCAAGAGATGCGCAGACGCAAGCCCTCCCGCGCGGTCGCTCCCTCGGCACGATGACGAAAAGGCGACGACGCCCTTCAACACTGAGCTCAGACCTGACCGCTCTTGTGCTTGCGGCAGCATCCCTGGAGGCCAGGGCGGAGAAGCAGAGCGCGCGATTCATTGTCTTTTCTGGGCTGGTTCCGCGATGTGCAGACATGATGTGCTATCTTGTCCTGGGCGAGGGGGGTTGAGGACAGCTCCAGCAATACCCGCGCGAGATGCTGCTGCTGCGCTCGTCCCCGCTCCCACCTGACCAGAGGCGGCGGCGGAGGGGGGGAGGCGTGGAGGAGGGAAGGGGAGAGGGGAGGAGGAGCTGAGGAGCAGGAATGGGAGGGGTGGCCGTGTGATTGCCAGGCGCTCTCGCCGGGCGCTAGGCAGCAGCTGCTCCTGGGGGGCCGGTGCGCAGCATTGGGGGATTGCCCCCTCACCACTTCACGGTAAGCAAGGACCGCGCTTCGCCGCGGGAGGAGGAAGAGGAGGAGGAGGAGGAG